>OZ002741.1:191620088-191808188 GCA_963924295.1 Dioctria rufipes
GTACTTTAGAGGTTTTCTGGCACCAGATACCTAAATTCATTGAATGTTCCATTGATTTGGGGAAATTAAACTGATTTTCCCTTTCTATCAGAGAAAATTACATTTATTTTTAGGGAAAAACCTGTTTTAACTTAAGGGAATAGTCCTAATATGTTTTACAATGTCTGCCCAAACCTGGCTTTTTGCATAACTCTAGAAGGGGCCAGGGGCAGATAAACTGTTGTTTAGCTTCTCATTTTTCTGAAAAGGTCCGCAATAATCTTGTCCTCAACGCTTGTATGCCCTGACATACAAAATCAGCGGTTCCTTAATGGTTTCAGCTAATTGCTTAAAGGCAATGACAATTCCAAAATTAAACTTAAAGTTCAGTGCTGACTCTCTGATGTTCATATATCTATGTGTGCATATGTTAAATGTATAAAATATCTGTGTAGATGAACAATTTGTACTTTACTTTATTAGATTCTAAGCAAAAAAACAAGTTTAAAACCAATATTTTCAGATATTCCATTTTTTTTGCTTTCTGAAGACTGAAACCATAAATATGGAAAAGGTGAAAGAATGTAAGGATCCTATCTCAATAGAAATATCTCAACACCTGAAAAAGGGAAACACTTCATTTTAAAATTGTTATTTTGGTTTTATTTAAAACTTAAAGGTTAGATATTTACTTTTGCCTTTCAGAACTCTTTCCGCTGGCATTTATTAGTGAGTGATCCCTTCCGACACTCAGATAGTAATCAATTTCTAAATTTATACCATAATGAAGGATAATTTTTGGGTTTCGCCTTTAGATATCTTTCATTCTATTAAAACCGCCTCAACTTGGACTTGCAAAATTAATAAATAGAAAAAGGAAAAAATACTTTCCAGTTTTTACTTGTTGGCAATAAGCTTTTTTTTTTTATTTTGCTATTTGTAATTATAGCTACTGCACGTTGTTGGTGTTTAGTTTTAGTAGTGTGTATCTTGTGTGGTAACGACAGCGGCCTATTGAAAAAAAAATCGTATGTATTGTTATGTTTATACCCAGCAAGAATTGGAAGCATCACAGGATGCAAGTGGAAGCTCTACTCACACAGATGTATGTATGTTGTATGTTGGACACCTCATTTCTTTTTAACATTACATTTCATTAGGAGTAAGCAATAGAAAATCTTTTCTACCGCTTCCTCCAAGCTTTCATTGGATGGGCTGTCAACTTTTTCCGCTGAGTTCGCTTCCACGAAGCTTCAATGCAACTAACATGGAAGCAATTGAAAAAAAAGTACTTTGCTTCCACAAGGCTTCCATTGGAAGGCCTGACAATTTTTCGCACTGGGTATGATGAGTCCACATAAAAGTACAAGAAATTAGATTACATACACGGTTAAAAAAATTGGTATAAACGTTGCACATTTTTTATACCTTCGATCTTATTAGTTCCACGAATCAAATTCGATTGATCGAATTCACCAATAAGGTGTAAATGATGTATACTGTAGGATGACTCACAACAACAAAAGTGTTAAAATGTCTAAATACTCATTCAGAATTTGTTAGATAATGTAATTTTAAACTTTTACGCAAAATTTCAGTGAAATTAATTAATGTTTAGAAGTCACTCAAATCGAAAATAATGTTTTTTTGTGGCTGTTTTGTACTTTCAGGAAAACTGTTTCAACATTTTCTGTCATAACTTTTTAAGTTGGCAATCTTTTCTTAATTGTTTTTTTTTTTTTTTTTAATTAAAGGGAACTTAGTTATGAACTTGTTACAGTGAAAGTCGTTTCTAAAATTAAATTTTTCAAACTCCAATTTTTTTGACTTCGCGTCAATTTTTTTGTAAGGAAAAGGGGCACGCGGGTGTACTTTTTCTACCATAATATAATCTACAATCGATTATCTTTCAAACAACTACAACTTAAAGGGATCATGTTGAATATGAACTGTTTTCAAAATGTGATTTTCGAAGATGAAGCATTTTTACAAATTACAAAGAATATGTGGCGGTCCATAAAAGTACAGACTTTTTCACTGTAACAAAATGAATTATACAAAAAAACAAGAGAACAAGTTACAATTGGTCTTAGATGAACATAAAACTTAAACAAAGTGAAAACCACAAGTTCTGTATGGCAATACCAAGAAGGGGCTTTCCGAATTAGTTCATTTTTGAAATTTTATTTAATATTTTTAAAAAAACCCTGTCTACAAGATGTCAGCTCTCTCGGTCGACGTACACTCAGGCAGTGTCCAAAGATATAATGAAAACCCAAAAGTTTTGTATGGCAACACCAAGAAAGGGTTGCCCGATTTAATCCATTGTTGAATTTATATTTGCGATTCTTATGAAAACGCCATGTACAAAATTTCAGCTCGCCACGTCATCGCGTTCTTAGGCAGTGTCCAAATATATAGTGATAAACCAAATTTTTATATGGCATTACCAAGAAGAGATTGCCCGATTTAGTACATTTTTGGAATTTTATTTAATATTATTATGAAAACATTATGTACCAAATATCAGCTCCTTACGTCAACGGGTTGTCGGACATATTCTTTTTAAAAAGTTAGTGGTCAAAATTTTAGCACTTTAAGTGAACGAGCTCTAAAATTATCGTGCGCAAGGACGGACGGACAGACAGACGTAGAGTTAGATAGGCAACAAGCCAAACAAACGGACAGACGGTTATGCAAAAATCAAAATTACTTCTAATATTATGCGTGGGTGTCCAATCTAATAATTGGAAAAATGTCATTAATACAAAAACCTTACATTTATGGGCCGGCACATAATCGCATTTTGAGAACAGTTCATACACTACATGACCCCCTTAAGTTGTAGTTGTTTGGAAGATAATTGATTGTAGATTATATTACGGTAGAAAAAGTACACCCGTGTGCCACTTTTCCTTACAAAAAAAAAATTGACGTGAAGTCAAAAAATTGGAGTACCGGGTCCGAAGTTTCGTTTTGAAAAATTTATATAAAACAGAAGAATTTAATTTTTTAAAACAACTTTTGCTGCGATGAGTTCATAACTAAGTTCCCTTTAATTTGAAAAAAGAATTAAGAAAAGATTGTTAAATTAAAAAGTTCTGGCAGAAAATGAAAATGAAAGCCCAATACAGCCAAAAAAACATTATTTTCGATTTGAGCGACCTCTAAATATTAATGAAATTACATATATAATTCATTCAAACTTTTTATGGACCTATATATTGTTTGTTAATAATATTTACACCTAAATTTTTAACCGTATACGAAATTTAATGTCATATGTTTTGTTGTTGTATCTTCCGTTATAACCTGTAATTATTAGAATAACGCCACAAGAAATCTATTGTATTTTAAGATAACGAGTATATTATTATACATAAACTACGCCAGTTATCAAATGTGTCCAGCCAAATAGTACGAAGTGACTGGGAGAGACCATGACGTACACTCCTGGCAGGATCGTCATCTGAGCAAGCAGGCGACTTGAGATGACAGTCTCAGCCAAATCGAAATATAGAAAAACTGCCCAATTGTTTTTTTTTCTTATATTTTAAAAAATCCTTTAAAGTTCGATATTTTTGGGTCTCTCTAATCTGACTTTTTATTGTTTTTTTTTTTTTTTTCATATATATATTTTCAGTTGTGGCATCATAAACAGTTATTCTAAGTTTATTATTAATTAATATAGTCGGCATATCCCATGCTGAAATGCTCAAGACTTTACTGGGTCCCAGACATAAGAAATTGATGCAAATGAATTTTATTTCGAATATTTTCCAAAAACATATATATCATCATTCATCATGGGTAGAGCTATTCTTGCCCGCTATTGTTTGATACTTGCATAAAATTTCGTTGTGATATGAGCTATTTTCAACTGTAGTCCTGAGAAATGGAGAGGATAGGTTCCATGCTGTGTTATGTGACAACATACATATGATAATCTTGTATAGTTATATGAACTAATGTTTCTACTTTTTCGAGTTTATTAAGGAACAAATAAGGTTGAAGATTTTTGAGTATGGTAAAGTCAGGTGTTTCATTGTATGTTCTAGTTAATTTTAATAGCAGGGTTGGAGAGGGTTAAGCAGAAGATCCATATTACATCCGTAGGTAGATTTATTTATTTTTATTTATTTATCTAAGAATACTTATGTAGGTACTTGTTCAGAGTGTTGTATTCAAAATAGTTGGGATTTCTCATGCTGAATTATTGCCTTATCCGAAGGTTATTACTCAAAAGATATATTGAAACCCTCTTACTGCTGAGTCGAATGTTATGACCCGACAATATCGCTATTGTTTAAGAATGATTACTTGCTATACTATGTGGGTAATCCAAAATTGGTACGCAATGATTCCCATCATTCTTCCTGTGTATAAGCTAATTTGTCTCTTTATTCTATTGAATTTTTATAATACTTTTACTTATAGGATCATTTTGTTGATTAGATTTTACAAAAATTTTTAACAATTCCCAGGTTTATATGGCCTAGGAATTAATAAGATTTTCTAGTCGTAATAATTGATAGTGGAAGAAAGTTAACGGTCGAACTTATATTCGAAAATTTCCCTATCAGTTTATAATATAATTTTTCTGGTGAGGATTTGGGAGCCGTGTAGGCATCTAATTGACTATTCCGAACAATTTCACTCCCGCCACGGAAATTTTCAACGGTATTTTTATAAAAAAAGATTTGTTATGAGTCGGCATATACAATATGCAAATTGTTATTATTATAATAGGCTTTTATTATAACTAATTAGTAGTAAGTCTGTTAAAAAATATTGCTATTTTTTATATGATAGTAACAGGTATAGAGAATTTATTTCATGTAATCTTTGTAAGAAACGTTAAGTAGTTAACAAAATTGAAAATAATATGATCTCAGTTGTGTACGTTATATAAATATTTGCTTTTTCATTTTAATTTATATTTTGTGTCTAAACGTTTTTTTTTTAATCTGGGAGGCTTACATGGAACATTTTTGCTATTTCTACACGAAATTATTTTAACTGTATATTCAGGAAGGTTCTATATTATAATTACTAGAGTATAAATACGGCGCCTCTCATATCCAGGAGACGAGTCTTATTTCAGACAGTGAAGTAAACGAAATAATCTATTTGGATTGGGATAATTAGGAGTACAACGCCTACTAGCGATAACTAAAGAGTTGATAACTGTCTGTGAATTTTGAGAGTAAACAGTAAAGCTAAATAAGGAAAGAACTTTTGAATTATATCTGAAATATTGTGTTTTGAATAACAAACCAAGGCCACGCTCGTAATAATATATTCCATTTATTTGAAACTTAGTTCAATTTGGTTAGAAACCTTATTTCTTCTTTTTTCCGTATCGTATGCTCGTATGGACTCTAAGCATCCATCCATGCATCTCATTCTTGTCCATATCTATATGAATTTCCAAAAAAAAAAAAAAAAAAGCTGCATAAATGCATATTTGTTTTAAGTAAAATCAAAGGTACTTGGAATTACCCCTAGATGCCATTTTAATGTTTGTCCAGAAAGATGACTTGCTGATAATACTTCCCTGCACTCCTAATCACTGAAAGTTGAAATTTAATTTCGTTACTGTACTAGGTATACTTTATTTAATTTGGACAGCCTGATAGTTCAAGTAACTCATAGCTAGAACACGTATTTACAGTACAGACTAAGCAGAGCAAAAAAGAATAATTGAAAATATGTGTGGGCATAATTTTTACTAATTTTAGGATTGTTCTTAAAGGCCATTCTTTTGAATCCTGAGAAATCGGAACTGTAACTAACTTGAATGTTTATTTGTACAAAATTTTGCGAAAAAAAATGCAGTTTCGAAGAGATCGTACTCGTCTTCTAGTACATCTGTTTTAGCAAATACCAACAATCCTCGAATCCTTTCCCTGTTTCTTCCTGTCATGGTGTGCTTTTTTATCATGGGGAATTCCCTGAGCTTGGCTTAAAAATGTTTTTAAAAAAAACTTATTCTCATAACATGGAGGACAGAAATTGATGATTCGAACCCACAATTTCAAAATCGGTGATAGATGGAATAGAGGAATTTTTTTTTTTAGATTCTAACGTAAATTATTAAATACAAAAAGAAAAAGCAATCGTAATGGGGCAAGGCTTTAAATAAATAAAATTTTCAAAATTAACTATTTATTTGTGCGCTTTCATCGCTACTGGTTAATACCAGCTGAAAGAATTTGTAGCTTAGTAAGCTAGGAAAATTAAGAAATATAATTAGAAAAGGAATCTGTCTCGTTAGCTCATTGGTAAGATCAGACGTGTCGCAAAGCGGAAGATCCCGACTTCAAAAGCCACACGAGGCGATTTCTAATGTATTTAAAAAAATAATTTAGAATCGCAAAAGTTCTTCTATGACAATTTCTAAAAGTTCTGAGTTCGAGTCTCGTATGGATTAAGATATGTATAAAAATTACTTGCACTTGTCTCATCTCACAAGCTAGGTAAATCCTCAATCAATTTTAAAGTTTTTCATTGAGTCTACATTATGAAACCAAATCATAAACCAACAATGATACATTTAAATGCATCCAGACTATTTATGACTTGCAATTTATTCTCCATTACAACAGCAGATAAGAAACAAAACAAACAACAGGTTATCTTTGATAGTAGGTACCAATACAATTCAGATTTTGTAGCTGACTGCTCCAAGTAGGAAAATTGAAATATATACATGCGGTCGTGCTAATCCTAATTTTTGCAATGTCTTTTATTGTTCTTATGGAAAACCAACAACTGATTAAATGTAAACCATCCTAATGGCTAAACTATTATTCATAATTTTCGACTTTGTTCCTGAACATCCTAAATGTGGACACGTTGTACGGATTAATCAATATTTCTACTCCAACATTACTATGACTTGTGCTATGCCCACGGATTAGCTGAGAGCCTTTTCTCGGAAAACATGTAGTGTTTCCCAACTAATTGCTACTGTTGTTTTAATTTTATTACGAAAGATTTATGTATTTTATTATTATTATTTATTATGTGGGGAGGGGGGGGGGGGGGGGGCGGCGGTGTGCCGACAAAGTTCCCATCTCTCATCTAGTCACCACGACGTGTAAGATCTTTTGTGACATTACCCTAGGCATCCATTCAAACTTAAAGTAATTTATAAATCCTATGATATTCTTGGAGGCTATATCTTTGTCATATTCTCAGGCAGAGGATCCTTTCCTAGATGTCTTAGCCTTATGCGGCAGAGAGCTTGACACTCACATAGGACGTGTTCAGCGGCTTAATCGTTTTCCATTCAGAAGGGACAGGTCTCAGCATCGACCTTACCCATCTATTATCAAGATGATACTAAGGCAGTGTCCAGTAAATATGACCGTTATGAGACTTAAATCCTCCCTGCTGAGTGCGGAATGCTGTTGTCCTCTGTGGCGAATATTTTACAAATTTCTTCGCTTGTCTCAGCCCCGGGATATTTTCCCAATGTACTTGTTTAGCTCTGTCCTCCCAAAGCCTGACCTGAGAGATAATTTTTTGGATGTCCAAAAAGCAGGTTCAGGGCCAATAAACATAGATTTAGCTCCTTCCTTTGCAAGGCGGTCCGCAATCCCGTTGCCCTTAAGTCCTTCCTGTCTTGTACCCAAATCAGGGTCACTTTGTTTGCTCGGCAGTTGCTTCAAGACAGAAACAGTCCCAAACCAGCTTAGACTCGAAGGTATGAGTTTACCACTTTCAGTGTTACTTGACTATCTAATATTTTATATATTTTTGCCCCACGTATATTCTTATGAATTATTTCGTGAGCGCAGAGATCTATGGCATATATTTCTGCCTGAAAATTTTTTGGCGAGGCTCCCAGTGATTTTTCGAGATAGCACCTCGACCCATAAAGGCTCACGCCTGCATGAACTTCCATTTTGGATCCATCCGTGTGCCATTAAAGGGATTCTTTTTCAAAGGGTAGGTCTCCAGTGTGCTATTATTGACGGTCACCTAAGATTACCTTAAATGGAGTTTCAAAGTTATGGAATTTCGGTATAATATCTTAAATTGAGTTGAAATTCTTGGAGGACTTTCAGATGAGCAACCAACCAGGGGCCGGATTCTGTAACTCGGAGAGTTTGGGAGATGAGAATTTTCGATTTCCCCGATTAAAACTCCCATTCGAGATTCTCTAACATACTTGGGAAGTTAAAGAAAACGTGAGAAATATCGAAATATTGAAAGACGGCTAACGCTCTAACCCCCAATTGGGGTTAACCAAAACACGTCATGTTTGGTTTCAAATTAAAGAGGGAGAAGCCGGTAATCGAGTGGTGCAGGTTTTTTTCGATCATTTTATGTTTATAACGGAATTTTTACCGCCGAAAAATATATTTTTTGCAGTTGAATCATATATACCCCAGTTGCAATATTTTGCATATATTTCTTCCGTTCTTTGTTTCACATTCATTAGTACTCTGTTGTGAACATTTTTCTCATGGAAAGTGAATTTCCACGACTTACCAGCTCTTCATAATGATGAGTTGAAAATATGACTGTTGTTATACCAAAAAACGGCCATTTTATTATCTTAAGAAGGACTGATTCACTTCTTTTGCAGTTGTCTCCAAAACTATTTACCGGACTCAAAAACTAATTACATATTTAATTAGGGGACAAAATGGAGATCCGATTTCATCCTACATATAAGCTTTAACGTGCATATTTAAAATGTTTATAGCATCGCTTCTGTACTGAAAGACGACCAAATTGACCATTTTCGCATGAATTAAATTTTTAGTGGGTACCTTGAGACACCAAAATCCTTATTCTCTGTAGCTATTGTAAGTATTTCCATAAGTTGTTTTTGTACACATAGCCAAGATATGCAGAAAATCCATAATTCAATTTGAAACTCCTTCACAAAGGACGATAAAAGCAGACAATACTGTCAGTTGAGAAATCTTCTTCTTACTTCTCCACAACTAACACAGCCGAGTATTGTCAAACGGAATAGAAAGTTTGGTAATTCTCAACACAAATTTTTGTGAGTTACAGAATTCCGAGTGTAGAGTTAAGTGTCAAAACTATCATCAACTATCATCTCCACAACTCTCTGAGTTACTGAATGCGGCCCTAGCAGTCTGATTGCACTGAGATTGGCTTTCTACCTAATATGTAAATGTAAAGGCAAATTCATTTTTGGTTTAAGACCACAAGTTCTGCCAAAAAACCTCTGGCATATACATGTTGCCACTGCTGCCTTCTACAGTACTTTTTTTAAATGGGAGTCCCGGGTTAGTCTGCTATCTAGGGTAATGCCTAGATATTTTACCTCCTTCAAGAAATCCACTACTGTTCCCTCCAGAGATGGTGCTGGTATATAAAGCTTCAAGCTCGAAGTCTCATTATTTGGCACCAATTGCGAACTATGTTTAGGATATTCTGCATTAAATCAGCGATTATCCGATCATGTTTGTCCCTGATTGTAATGATTTATCGGAATTAGACCAAGTTGGAAAATAACGGAACCAAGCTTAAAATTACTGAGCGATAATTTTTTTTGTAGGAATGATTATAACTATCATCCTTAACAGTCTTAACTATCATTAGGACAATTTTTCAAAATAATATTCCCATTTGGTACAAAATTTAACTCGCTGTTTTTGGATTCTATAATAACTGAGTGCGTCTAATTAATGGCTTAGGTATAACCCTTGTGTCTAAACATATTCATGGCCCCGGAAGTCTACACCATAGAACTGAGGAGACCTATGCATATTTTCTATGGGAATGAAGGAAATATATAAAAATTTATCCATTTTGCTCTACCTGAATTATTTCTATGCATTGTAAACGGAAAAACAATCTTAATATTCGCTATAATTTCGTTATCTAGGGTATAAAAGAAAATGATTGTTGGAAACAATTTTTAAAGATTTTATTTTACAAACAGTCAGTAAAAAATTGACCGCTCAAGTACGGAAAACATATAAAAATATGAAAAGATTTGCTTAAATTTAATTAAACTAATTTTACCCTTAAATCCAAAAATAAGGCGCAAAAAGTACAAAAAATATGAACTATCATATACATACACCTAAAGGGTTTTCCAATAAGAGGTGTTATTTCAACTATCCCGCTATTTCGGTAGATGTCACTTTTGGAGCTGTCGTTTTTTTAACATTTGACAAGTAGAAACTACGCCATTAATATAAATGGCGATACACGATTCAACAACGCATTGAAAATTATTAAAATTCACTATAAAATGGTGAGAAAATGTGGCAGAGACGGTTTGTAAAACTCGAACATTTTTGTGTCATCGTGAAGCACCTTGTCGGACCGCAATACAGAAATTGGTAGAAAAATTCGAGCTGTCGGGACAAGTTAGTGATGTAAAGAATAAAACCCGTGCACGTCGCTCAAGAACAGCCGAGAATATTGCTGCTGTAGCCGAAAGTGTTGAAGAAAACCCAGGTTTGTCCATTCCTCGTCGTTCTTTGGAATTAGGCATTCCACAAACGTCATTACACCGTATTTTGCATAAAGATTTGGGTCTTACGGCTTATAAAGTTCAGTTAATACAAGAACTCAAGCCGGCCGATCATCAACAACGTCGAGTCTTTGCTGATTGGGTCCTTGAAATGCATGAAAATGATCCGGAATTCCATCGAAAACTCATCTTGAGTGATGAGGCCCATTTCCACCTCGATGGCTTCGCCAACAAGCAAAATTGTCGAATCTGGGGCTCGGAAAACCCAAGAGTTATTGTTGAAAATCCTCTCTATCCTCAACTTGTGACTATTTGGTGCAGTTTATGGTCCCGCGGGATCATTGGACCTTACTTTTTCGAAAATGAGGCTGGAGCAACCGTTACGGTGAATGGACTGCGCTATCGACAGATGATTAATGATTTTTTATGGCCGGAATTTGATGGTATTGATCTGGACAACGTTTGCTTTAAACAAGACGGCGCTACTTGCCATACAAGCAACGAAACCATTGATCTTTTACGGGAAAAGTTTCCGGACCGTGTTATCTCTCGAAGAGGTGATCACAATTGGCCACCGAGATCTTGTGACTTAACACCTTGCGACTTCTTCCTTTGGGGCCACGTGAAAGAGAAGGTCTACGCCAACAGCCCAGTGTCGATTCAAGACCGCAAAGATGGAATTCGTGAGGCTATTGAGGACATAGGGCAGCCACTTGATCTTTTACGGGAAAAGTTTCCGGACCGTGTTATCTCTCGAAGAGGTGATCACAATTGGCCACCGAGATCTTGTGACTTAACACCTTGCGACTTCTTCCTTTGGGGCCACGTGAAAGAGAAGGTCTACGCCAACAGCCCAGTGTCGATTCAAGACCGCAAAGATGGAATTCGTGAGGCTATTGAGGACATAGGGCAGCCACTTTGCGATTTGGTTATGGAAAATTTCATGAAAAGGATATGGTCCTGTAGGCGTGGTCGTGGTGGTCATTTGGCTGATGTTATTTTCCATTATTAACGGCATAGCTTCCTCTTTATAATGAAATAAAGATCCGATCATTTATCTCAAAAAATGGCATTTTTCTTTGAATATCTAAATAACACCTCTTATTGGAAAACCCTTTATTTGTAATAATCTCTGAATAGAAATTATATCCCCGCCAAATCTCGGATAAAATATTATACCAGTGTAATACAATGGATTAAATCTGGAATAGTCTTGCTTGGTGTTTGTGAATTGCACGGAAAAATGGATTATTCTGCGTAGTATTTACGGCCTGTATACCTATATCTATATCTATTAAACTTGTTATGAAACATTGTGCATGCTCAAAGATATTCCATAATATGAGTGCAATGGATTCAAGCAAAATTACTTAGACGAAATTTAAATTTCCAAATTTTAACTTAAAGTGTTAAAAATATCGCGTATGAAATCATTCATTTCCCATCGCTCCTTGTAATATTTCTCTATTAATGAAATTTCTCCTGGTTCAGTTAACTTTTTCACCATTATTGTAATATTTTTGCTATGAACTTGCCTTGGTTTGTTCACTAGATATTTGATTATCAGACACATACTTCATTTTATTGAACGAAAACTATTCATAATATTAATCAAATAGTGATTGAAAATTCAGTTTTCTATCATAAACCTACAAAATTGAATTAAGAAAATTTTTAACGTTTAATACTTTAATTACAAGGACCCAACTTTATATCTGAATATTAAGAATTCTTAACATAAATCCTTATTTCCTCATTAACTGTCACAAATGTATGTAGATGCTACTGCAGCGCTACTGCTGCTCCTACTCAAAGACCTTATCATTTCCATTTTACTTGCAGTGAATTCAAAGCCCCTGACATTTGACGAGGTATATAACCAGAGCAGCCCGACTAATTGTACCGTGTATTGTGGTGGAATTAACGGAGCACTGTCTGGAACATTAACAGAGGAAATTTTACAAAAAACATTTTCACCTTTCGGCACCATCCAGGAGATAAGGGTATTCAAGGATAAAGGATACGCTTTTGTTAGGTAAGTACAGAGCTTCGCAAATTTATAACGGGGTGTGTGCATTGTTATATCTGCAGTAGATTCTGTCCAGGCGCACGAAGGCATTCACAGCACGTTCTGTGAAATGTTGGTAAATAAAAACAATTTTGTCTTACGAGATCTAAAGTACAAGTAAACTCTATCAGCGTCTAGATAGATAAATGGACAGCTCTATATATGTAGCTCCAAGTCTGCTATGTATAGCATGTCTTCACAGTGTCCGGACAGAAAACATATGTACCAAAGTGCACATAGTAAATGCTACTATCATTGTGCAGATTTATTTGAGTAATAGTGTATGAAATTTATAGATTTGCAACAAAGGAGGCAGCCACTCATGCAATTGTTGCCATTCACAATTCCGAAATTAATGCACAGCCAGTGAAATGTTCATGGGGTAAAGAAAGTGGTGACCCAAATAATGCCCCATCGATTGCCAGTCAAGCATTAAGTCAGGCAGGTTTTCCATTTGGTACAGCATATGGACAACAAGTAGCTGGCTATTGGTATCCTCCAGCGCCGACATATCCGACAGCACCGGCACCATCTACTCCATTGCCAGGACAATTTCTACAAGGCATGCAAGGGTATGCATACGGTCAATTTGCTGGATACCAGCAAGGTTATATGGGGTAAGCAGAAAATTAAAAATTTTCAACCTCAATAGTTTTATTCTTCAAGTTGAATAAGCATTGAACATTCTTCTAGACTTCTATGCATTTATGTATGTTAGTTTATTTACTTTTTCAATTGTTTGCCGTTTCAGAATGGGAGTTCAGATACCAGGAGCATGGCAAAGTGTTCCAGCTCAAGCTCAAATACCTGCAACTGCACAGCAAATAGCACAAGGAGTTGGCAGTGCACTTCCGCAAGCTGCCGGGGTTGTCGCATATCCTATGCAACAATTTCAAGTAAGTCCACAGGTAAGTAAAGTTTATTCGAACAACAATATATATATCTTTGCAGCCCCAGTTCCCAAAAAAAAAAAAAAAATACTTCAGATAAAATTAGTTGATTTGTTTGAATTGGTTTATCAGACATCTAAGTAAAATATTTGTATTATGCATATGTACATGTACATATGTGTAAGCAGTTTTTCGCCTATCCAGGCTCTTTATAAACCGCACATGTTTTAAATTATTACCTCAGCAAAACATTAATAAAAACAAAATGGCTATCGCACTTTATGGTTGTTAAATCAGGCAACCCCTCGTGAAACAAAGCAACTCAGAAGAACAACTAATTTGCGTATGCTTACATGAGCAAACCATAAAGCAAGGCTCTTTTAATAGCCGCAGTAATTATAAATCCATTAAAGTTTCAATTAGCTCTCTTTTAGCATCTCATTTTCTACGTCCCAGTTATTTTCTCATTAATTGATCGGGTTTTGCCCAGCTAACTATTATTGGTTTCTAATTTATAAATGGGAAAGTTCATTTTACAAGCCTAACAATTAAAATCAGCTCTGAATTATAAATACAATAAAATTCATAGTAAAATTATTTCAATATTATTTCCATTCTTATTTACAGCTGGCTGAAGATGAATGGCTGGCGCCAAGCTTACTTGTGTAGCTCCCTTGATGGCCACCTCCTGCATGCGGATGTCCTCCAACATCGAGTGACTATCAGAGTGTGGCATTGTACAAACAATCCATTTAGCTAGATATTTTATAAAACAAAAAAAAAACAAAATCAAACGAATATATAGGTATGTATACATAAAAAATATTAAGTAATTATGTATACACATACAAAGAACATAGAGATGAGACCTAGTCAAATAAGTTGGACATAAATCAATTTGTATAAAAATTTAAGTATAAATTTAAGTAACACAACAGCTATATACTATATATATATATACATAATTAGTGTATAACTGTATGTATGTATATGAAAATTAGATTAGATATGTATCTATTTAGAAAATTAAAGGAGCAATGGGCATAGAGGTCACAATGCAAGTCCAAATTAGAATATTAAAATTAGCCAAAACAAATTTTATGTTTTTGCGCTATTAATATTGTAGATATGAGCCTAAACCCCTAAGCGAAATTTAATATTATATGATAATGCGAGAATAACAATATATCTATGTACTTTTGTGAAGAGTTTTAAGTACTTCTCGTTATATATGTAAGTATGTGCTAATTTCAAAATGATTCCAATTACTGGTTACTTAAATTACTGCCATTTTCGTTTGAGGTTGCATAATTACAAAAAAAAAAAAAAAATTTAACTTTTATGCGTATATTTTATTGCCCTTTTAACAATTCTGACAATGTATACGGATCCAAGCCTCATTAGTCTATATACAGGGTGGACCAAAAGTTCGTTTACATTTCAAATGATGATTTAAAACAAACTAGTTATGTGAGATAAAAACTGTTTATTTATTATTAAAGTACACAAATAGGGATTTTAGTTTTTTTAAATTACATCATCCATATGTAATCCTTGACTATTTTGACACTCCTGCAATCTGGAGCGGAAATTTTCAATGACGGCCTCACAATTGTTTCGTGAAATGTTTTGCATTTCCTCTCGAATATTTTCCTTTAATTCCTCTAGGGAGTCTGGGTTGCTGTTGAAAACTTTACTTTTAAGGAATCCCCAAAGAAAGAAGTCCATTGGGAATAAGTCCGGGCTACGAGGTGACCAGTTAATGGCACCTCTTTTGGATATCACTTTTTGTCCAAAAATTCCGCGTACAGCACTTAATGAGTTGTTGGAAGTGTGGCATGTTGCACCGTCTTGCTGAAACCTCGATCGTTGATTAAAACCATCGAAATCCTGTACCGCTGGCGAAAAAAATTTCTGTAGCATGGCAATATACCGCTCACTGTTACAGCATTTCCTCGGCGATCTTCAAAAAAATATGGAACAATAATGTCTCTTGGTGACAAAGCTGCCCATACAGTAACCTTGGGTGAATGCAGAGGTTTTTGATACTTCAATTTAGGTTTAGTGTCACTCCAATACCTGCAATTTTGCCTATTCACATGACCTTTTAGATGGAAGTGTGCCTCGTCTAAGAAAAAAATGTTGGTGAAGCTGGTGAACCTCTCTAACATTTCGTTTGCAAATTGGAGCCTGTGAGCATGATCTTGAGGTTTTAATTTCTGTACCATTTGGATTTTGTACGGATGTTAATGTAAATCTTTGTGAATAATACGAATCAAAGATGTTCTTGGTACACCTAAGGCGTTAGACCGCTTCTGAGTAGAGAGTCCAGGATTTTCATGAATAGACGCTCTTACACGCTCGACGCTTTCGGGATCTCTTGATGTTCTAGGTCGGCCGGCTCATGGTTGAGTGATTGTTGAACCTGTCTCCTCGAACTTCTGTACCCATTTTCTAATCAATTGAATTGATGGAGCTTCATTTTTACGCCGTATGTTGTATGTATGTTGAGTAAAAGAATCGTTGTTGCGGTAGTACTTGCGTACCCAGAACCCAAGGTTTTCATCACTGAACGACGCCATGGTACTGAATTCCCATTACCCGCTCTTGCGCTTCGTAATCCCTTCGCCCCACCCCGCCGACGCTGCTCGACGCAGCTATACCAATTCAAATTTAAACGGACTTTTGGTCCACCCTGTGCTATACGCATATATAATTTTCCTTTATTGTATTATGAAAGCCTATACCAATCCGAAGATTTGGTTCAAATGCATACAGAAAGGTCCTAACGAAGAAAAATTTATCGAGAAAATTGTATGTAATCTTCTTGAATAAAAATACTTCTTGAAAAAATCAAGGAAAAAATACAAAAAAGTGATTTTTTCTTTATGAGCCGCAGACAGTCAATACATACTTCTTCTTCTAATTAGAACTGTATGGACTGTCTGCATAGTTCGACGACACAACATTAAAATCTTAATAGGATAAATATTATTTTAGAATTTGGTTTTTTAAGTTTATAGAATCAAACAAACAACGTGACGATCTACAAATTATACCACATTTGACCCGGTACTTTCTCTATGTCTAACTGGTAGGTAAGACTTTATATGGCCCAAAGTAAACACTTAATTGTATACATGGCATATTTCAGAGCAACTCGTGTTAATAAAATATCACAATGTTAAAACTGATCGAGCAGATGGACCAGTTATTGTTGATATATAATGAATCTTGAAGTGTTGTATGATCTTCGATGTTCTAAATTTAGAAAATAATATAAAATCTAACTAACACTAAGATGAATTTGTCTGTGTCCTCAAAGTGAACACGAAAGGGTTCGGAGGTTTTACTTGGGAAGAACCCAAGGAATGAAATATATAAAGCAGAGAATTAAACCTTACGTCAAATTGGAACACGTATAAAAACATAACATTAAGGTTGATGCAGACTTAGCGGCACAGCACGAACCGATACAGACAGGCAAATTATTTTTCTATCAAAACAAGTTAGCCAATTTACATCAACCGACACCGACAGATACCGGTACGAAACGGAAACTTAATTGCCGGTCGCTAGACCGGTATTCGTCGGTTGCTGGTCGGGATTAATTTTCTATAGTTTTCCTATGATACCTGTCAAGTTTTCTTTCCATTTTATGTCGAAATATCTGTACGAAAAGTTCCGGTGCCAGTTGATGCCTATCTTTGCCCGTTTGTGCTGTGCCGGTGAGTGTGTATCGACCACACGTATTTATCTGACTACCTGTGTGCATCTGCATCTATAGCTTGATTACATTTTACTTGCCAGATTCCTCTATATGAAAATCTAAAATTTTCTCTTTTAAATAAACAAGTTTTTGTGATTCAATGGTTTTATAGTGAACTGAGTCGGGTCACCCCTTTTTGAAAGTATTCAAAAGATTTTACGAATATAAGTAAGCTCCCAACTAATTTGTACCATTCAAGAAACCATTAAAATAAAGTGTGAAACATACTCAACGACCATAAAAACTTCAAATCAGGGGCATAGTTTTGTTTATCATATATTTCAACAAGATTAATTCACCAGATTTAATTCAACTAATTTAATTGTTTTTCAACAGATTTCAGAAATACGAAGGTGGTCTTGAAAGTAAGTTTACTGATGCTAGCCCCACTCTTTTTGAGAAGGTAAAACTATGAAATTTTAAGGGATGTGTTGTCTTATACTATTCTGATCAGTTTCGTGGGTCGTAGAGTCTGGTCGGCCGATTGTTGCGTGTTTTATAACAAATTTTATCATGGAGATTCCCATGAAAATTGCTTCTAAATGTGAATCACGAAGTATAATACGTTTTTTTTTTTACCGGTAAAAACTTTAATGCCACAAAAATTTATTGAGAATTATGTTCTGTTTACGGCGATGGATGAACTTTCTGATGGTTATGCGTTGGCGAACAGCGTTCCTAAATGGGCGCCAAACGTTCCATGACGAAGAGCGCGAAGGTTGAGAAGCACACGCAGTCAACGAAAGGAACGACGCGCTTGTAAAACAGCTGATTGAGTAAGATATGTGGTACACCCTAGACGAGTTGACCGGAAAACTCCGAAGTAGAAGCGAATACAGTTGAACTTACATTCGAACTATCATTTACGATGAACTTCATCTGCGTAAAGTGAGCGCATGTGCCTAGTGCCCCCTCGCTGAGGACGAAACTTAGGTGTATCATTATACGCCGGAATCGAAACAGTCGTCGATGGAATGGGTAGAGAAAGGCGGCCGACACTCAAAAAAATTCAAGGGGACATTTTCTTCTTGCAAGGTTCTGGTGACTGTGTTTTGGGATTATCGCGGTGTTTTCTTAATTGATTATCTCGAAAAAGGTAAGACTATCAACGCGGCATACTACTGTGACATCCCGAATCGTTTGAAAGGTGCAATAAAACACAAAACACCCGGTTTATTTAGTCAAAAAGTCCACGATAATGCTCGTCCTCCTTTGGCTCGCGTGAACCAGAGACCTATTGTTACCACACGTGACACACCAGCTTATGCATTAGCAGCATTTATGAATACCATACTAGCACAGGTTCGTGACACTACTAAATATAATGTGCCTAACTCCTACATTTTCAAGGATTTCATTAATAGCACACAGATCTCGCCTAACGATCGCTTAATCTCGTTTGATGTTACACAACTATACACTAACATCCCACATGACCAGGCGATTAGCAGTGTACTACGAAGGTGGCCCAAGATTAAACAAGTCACCCGAATCTCCAAATGCATGTTTACTAAAGCTTTGCAATTCTGCATTTTAGAAAACAATTTTTTCATGTACCAGGGAGTTTTGTATAAACAAAAACATGGACTGGCTATGGGTAGCAGCCTCTCAGGTATTCTGGCGGAATTTGTATTGGATGATCTACTTGATGATATCATCTCTGACCTACCTCACAAGCCATCATTTATTAAAAAATATGTGGATGACATAATAACAGTGTTACCAACTCTAACCATAGACGAGACATTAAGAATTTTCAACAATAAACATACCCGTATAAAATTCACCATTGAAAAGGAGGATGCTACCACACAAAGCATTCCTTTCTTGGATATGAGGCTATATAGAGAAAGTAACAAAATCTCAACAGATTGGTACATCAAACCTATGGCATCGGGGAGACTATTATATTTCTCATCAGCTCACCCCCACAACATGAAATTCAATGTAGCCCTTTCATTTGCAAAAAGGGTGATATCTTTGAGTGACAAAAGGTTTCACAACACAAACTACAGCAAAATTCATCAAATCTTGGCCTCAAACAACTACCCCATCAGCATCATAAACAAAATAATATAACAGGTCAAACATGCTCTAGGTAGTAATAACAAAACAACAGACAATACAGGTAGCCAAAACATACAAACCCCGATTTACAAAAAACTCACATACACGCCACATATAAGCAACAAAATAATTCCTTCTCTACAAAACAATAATACCAACATCAGACTGGGGCTCCAGCCCCAAAACAAATTAAGACAAATGTTGTACACTGACACCAAAACAAATATTGTAAAACCAACGAAGGGCGCCATATACGAAATAAAATGCAGGACGAATAATTGCAACAAAGTCTACATTGGAGAAACAGGAAGAGACATAGAAACACGCATGCGTGAACACTGAAATGATTTTATTAGGACATCTAAACTTACACAGAATAACAGCCAACAACGGAAGGATGAGCGGAACTATGGTACGGCCTGTCTTTCGCATGCAATTAAAAACACACACACTTTTGATTTTGAAAATCCCAAAATCCTACACAGAGAGCCAAATTGGAAAAAGAGGAAAAATATAGAAGCTCTCTACATACAATCAAGAAAACCTATCGCAACAAATTTCAAGGTCGACACACAATACATTCACTCACAATATAAACACTTAATAAATACATGCATGCTCTATATGGATGGCCCATCCCACTAGTGGAACAAAATTGGTACCTGTTCAGCTAAGTTTTTTAGTTCATATCTTCGCATTTTTAGTTTGTTAGTCCCGGTCTTGGTTTTTTAGTTTGTCCTTTTCTTTGACTGTTGTTTCTATTTATTATCTATTTTTAGTTAATTTTTTTTAAATGTTTGACTCTGCTAGTAATTATAAGATTGTTATTGAGTATGTGATATTCTTTTTGAAGTGCGGTTTTCGGTCTCACTATCGTTTTCGTTTTCAAACTTGTTTTTTATTCTTTCTTTTTAATCTGTGACATAAAGTTTTCAATAACCCATTTTTAAGTAACTTTGACATACCAATTTTTAGGTAATCACTTACATTAATAAGAAATTGTTTGCAAAATTAACTCTTTGATTTGTATCTTTTGTTAGCCTGGATAAAAAGACCGAAATATCGGAAAATTTTCTGAAAAATAAAAAATGGCTTAAACAACCATATGATGTTCTCATAAAATAAACTGGATCACCGGGTCGTATAATCCCATACACTCCATATCTAAAAATTTAAGAAATTTAAATTGGCAATTTTAGAGTATCTCCTCTTCTAAACTGATTTTGACGCTATGCGACTATCACCTATTGCCTATTGTGATGAAGGAAGCGTTTGGGGGACAGCGATTTAATCCGACGTAAGAGATTTCAGACGCCGTGACTTAGTACGTCAAAAAACTGAACTCAAATGATTTCGACATAGAAATAAAAAAAAAACTTCTTACTCGTTATACGAAATGTATCGAAAGATGTGGCGATTATGTGGAAAATAGTTATTTGTCTGAAAATTTCAAAAATGATCTTATTTTTTACTATTGCTTTATAGCGTAATTAGACTGTTAAACTTACTCTCTGAACGACCCTCGTACTTCAACAATATTCAGCAAAAAATCAACAATTTATGTAAATCGATGAACAAGTCTCAAATTAAATTCAACATTTATTTCAAATACAATTCAAAGCGTTTTTCAAAATTGAATCCGCAATTTTTAAAAATGTAATTCAATATTTTTTTCTAAATAAAGATCGACGCATTCGTTACGCCTATTAAAATAATTCACCAATGTCAATTCAGGAATTGTTAGGTAAATAGTCACCCTTCAATGTATTAATTTGTTAAGTGGTGTACAAAATTACAGCAATGAGATTAATAATTCCAGCTCCGTTATTTCAACTGCAAGGTTAGCGGATATCATTAACGACATCCTCGATGTTATGACTCAATCTTATCGCCAAAAATTTTATACTACGTATGACATCAGATTTGAATACAACAGCCGCAGAGCGGTGAATTATTTTAATAGAATCACGAATACATTTGATCTTTATCTAGAAGAAATGTTGAATTAAATTTTTAAAAATGGTTGATTTAATTTTGAAAATCATGTAGAATTGTATTTAAAATTAATATTGAATTTAATTTGAAACTTATTTATCGATTTGTGAAAGTTGTAGATTTTTTTGAAATCTGTTGAAAAGAAATGAAATTAGTTGAATTGAATTCAAAAAATGTATTTACGAATGTTTTATACGCAAAGGAGGTCCTTATATGTTCCTTTATGGACATACAAGGCGCTTTTGATAACACTCTCTTTGACTCGATTAAGAGGGTATTCGAGGATAGAGGCAGAGAAACCTGCATTGTCAGATGGATTGGCAACATGCTTGAGAAACGCTGCATAACAGATACCATGAACGGTGAATCCACAACAATCATGGCCACTAGAGGCTGCCCACAAGGCGGGGTGTTATCGCCCCTTCTATGGCTACTAGTTGTGGATGAGCTACTAAACTTACTCCAAGAGGCCGGCTTTAAGGCCCAAGGATACGCTGATGATATTGTCATCTGTGTTAAAGGAAAGTTTGACTCAGCTTTACCAGAGCTTATGCAAACTGCTTTTAACATCGTTACCAGATGGTGCCAGAACATGGGACTATCAATAAACCCAGGTAAAACAGTGCTAGTTCCTTTTACTAGGAAAAGGAGCCTTCAGATTCTACCTCCTAAGTTAAATGGAATTGCAATAGAATATTCCAAAGAAGCAAAGTATCTAGGAATAATCCTAGACAGAAAGCTTACCTGGAATCCCCACCTGGAAATGATAACAAACAAAGCCATGTGGGCATTCAGCTCTTGCCACAGGCTTTTCGGGAAAAAGTGGGACCTGAGCCCCAAAATGACCCTATGGATCTTCCAGGGCATAGCCAGACCCATACTTTCTTATGGGGCAAATGTGTGGTGGCCTAAAACATTGCAGGCAACCACCAGAAGAACCCTTGACAAGGTGCAAAGGATGGCATGTTTAGCGCCACTGGCGCCTTTACATCATGTCCTCAACGAGCACTTGAAGCCATTCTTGGCTTACAGCCTCTCTACCCCTTTATTCAGAGGGAAGCTGCAGCCAGTATGCTTCGAAAGAAAAGGTCAGATGATTGTACCTCCTCCAGGGTGGGTCATCTCAGTATCTTCGAGCAGGTTAACATTAACGACCTAGAAGCTCCAAAAGATACTATGGCCAAGAGACTCTCTTTTGAAAGAGGTTACAAGGTAACCATTAATGAAAGAAGCCAGATACTAGACAGAGGACTCCAGCTCCCGCAACGGGCCCAAGTCTGGTATACTGACGGATCCCGGAAGGACGGGAAAACAGGCGCAGGGATGATTGGTCCAGAAGTGGAACTATCCATTCCGCTTGGTGTCTCACCTTCCATTTTCCAGGCGGAAGTCTATGCTATAGAGGTTGGAGCTCAGGAAAGCCTAAATAAGGGCTCCAACATCTACATCTGTTCAGATAGCGCAGCTGCGCTCCTAGCTCTTTCCTCTCAAGCCTTTGAGTCGAAATTCGTTTGGAGCTGCCACTCGAAACTCCAACTACTGTCTAGGGACAACCAAGTAACCTTGGTTTGGGTCGCTGGACACGAAGGAGTGGACGGTAATGAAAAAGCGGATGAACTGGCTAAAACCGGAGCTGATTGTCCGTATATTGGTCCCTATCCGACATTTGGCCTACCAAAAAGCCACTTTAGGGGGGAACTGCTTAAGTGGGAAAACAGGCAACTGGATCTCCTTTGGCGTAGCGCGCCCGGTATGAGGCAGGCGAAGAAATTCTTCAATCCTTCTCATTTCCTGTCGCGTCAACTTATTGGACTTAGCAGACAGTCGCTCAGACTATTTGCTAACGCAGTCACTGGTCATGGCCCCTTCCGTCACTTCCTGAATAAGATAGGAAAATGCGACAGTGAACTGTGTCAACTGTGCGAAGAGGAAGATGAAACCTCGATGCACGTTATATGCGAGTGCCCAGCACTTGCAGGTCTAAGGATGCAAATCACTGGAAGAGAACTTATCTCTCCAGATAATGTCTGCAATCAAACTCCGAAAGCAATAATCGAGCTCGTTAAAAGACTCGATTTTGCCTGATCACTATAGGGAAAGGCACAATAGATCAACTATGGTCGCGGTGTCCGCAAGGTCCTGAAGGCCTAGTCGCCCCTACTCTTAACATTAACATACGCAAAACAAAACATTATTTTATATTCTGTGGTGAAATTACGAAAAATCCATACCTCGTATCTCAAACATACTTGCTAATATATATTTGCAGGAGGCGTCAGCTGATACTGGTTTTTCATTTCATCCTTTAACGTGGAATGAAGTAGTTTTCGCAGTGTCGTCAATCTAGTCTAGCGCTTCAAGCATGGATGATATTAAAGATTTATGAAGCTCATATTGTCATTTTTTATTGAGATTCTTACTGCCATATACAATATTTGTCTAAATCAGTCTGTGTTTGCCAAGATTAGGACGATCATTAAAATTATTGTTGCTATCCCTAAAACTGCTTAACCTTCCTAGGTTAATGACTACAGAGGAATTCATTTACTACATATATCCATTGTCGAAAAGTCTGGAATGCATAATGTGTTTGCAAATTAATGATTATGACTTACATAAAACCTGCTTTCCGGAATTCAGTCTGGTTCCAGGGCAGGACTTAGCTGCACCACATCTCTTGTTATAATTATGAACTTTTTAGTAAGAATATATTATATAGATAATAGCCTAGTTAATTTTTTTACTTTACTTAACTTCTGAAAGGTTTTCGACTAAGTTGAATTTAACATCTTAATAACGAAAGCTATTCGTAGGTTTGTTTTCTCATGCTCTGCGGATAAATTCGTATACATATAGTTATCCATATGGCCGAATGCAAAGAATGTTTGTAAGTAATGTCCTATCAGACTGTCTCTGGATATTAACAGGGGTTCTTCAGGGCTCTATCCTAGGTCCACTCGCTTTCTTTTGCTTCATACCCGACCTGCATTCTGTAGTAACTCACTCTCAGGTACACCTCTATGCGGGTTGTGTGCAGGTCGGACTCGGATATCCCCTTAGGTTAATTAAATATGCTGACAGCAAAATTAACGAGGGCTTTTGCAATATCAGTAATGGGGTGCAGTAAATAATTTGATTCTCTTAAATCTACGCAAGTTACATGCATGATCCTCATACGTCCAATTTTTCATCCATTTTTTTTTTTACTCCATGGCGATACCTTACTGTCACAAAGTAAGGAGCTTAGGATTGATTTTTAATAAAATACTTGCCTAGGATGACCATATATCAATAATGTTTTGAGTAGGATATATGGTGTTCTAAACAGATTATTAATGGTTATCAGTTAAGCTTATTCCACTTGAAACTCAACTTATCCTCGTCAAAATACTAGTATTACCGTTACTGTTTTTAGCTGATATTAGATACTGTCAAACAAACTCAAAATCTAACTGCAAGATTATTGTGGCATTTAATTGATGCGTCCGTTTCGTCTATTTGTTGTATATGAGGTGCTTATTGCAGTGTCATATTTTTTTATATTATATACTTAGCACGCTTATATTTATGTTTAAAGTCATTCATTAAAAAGCTCCCGAGTACCCATATCCAACACTAGAATTGAGTTCATCAACACGTATCTCAATATATCTACCAGTTCATTTTATCTCAAAAAGAAAAAAACCTCAAGCGGGCCATTGCCAATTTTTTTCAATCTGGCAATTTAATTGTTTCAGCACTTTACTTTACTTTTTTTACTTAGCATTTTCTTAATTTTTTTTTTTTAATATCTTTATTTCGTCTATTTTCGTACATTAATTATAGGTACCTGAAATATATTCCTTTATTAGGTCTTTCGCTTAGTTAGTTCTTCACTTTGTTGTATTTCATAATATTATAATTTTATTTAAAGCTTAATGAGGATTTGCCCTAATTTGTACAATATAATTATCAAAATGAATTAAATTGCATTGAATTGAATTGTGAACGAGTCAACAACCATTAGGAATATCTGTTGAAACTAATTTATCAAAGTTCAAAAATCAGAACACTAAAATCAGTTTATTCAGTTTAAATGAAAAGTGCCAGTGAAAATAAATTTTATGACTTAACTTCAGGTATCTTGCCCATTTCTTAGCCCTTTATAACCCAAAAAGTTTTCTGAATTCAAAGATTCGAATAAAAAAAAAACAAAAACAATTTCCAAAAGTTGTTGTCACAACAAAATGAAAGAATGAATGTTTTCTAATCTTTACCTGTATTCAAGATCAATAAAAAAGTAAATAATTATGTTAAACTATTGAGATGTTATAAAATGCCCAAATTAAAAACAGAAGTTTTGGCTATTTGAGTTTTTTAATGTTTGTTAAGTTTACGTTTTCGTTTTTCTGCGCTAACTTTTTCTGTGACATAAAACAAAAATAACTAATCAATTAAATCATTGGAAATGTACATGAATTTAATAAAATGTTTATTATTGAATAATAAATAAGCCACAACCAAAAGAAATGACCATTAAGAGCAAAAAGAATGCATTCAAAAACAATGAAAATATAAATTGTATAATATTTATTAAGAAAATAATAATTGAAAATCATCAGAATCAATTAAATGTGAAACGGCTAGACAATTAATGTTAATGACATACATAAGTCAAATTAAATTACTATTTGCTGAATGAAACGAAATATTTTTAACAAAAATATTTAAAAAATAAAAAACAAAAATATTTTAGATAAATTATTTAAACAAAAAAAAAACGTTAAGCTTAAAATATTGAATATATTTAAAACTTTTCTGTTTTTTTTTTTTTTTTTTTGTTATGCAAATATATTTTGGAGCCAAACAAGTATAACCAAACGATATGATAGAATTATTAAGAAACTTTGAAAAAAAAAAACTTATCATATAAGAAAATATAAAAATATTATCAAATTTATGATGATCTATAATGCTTCATGGAAGAATTAGCAGAAAATTTGTAAATGATCAGGTTTTAGGGAAGATGTATGCTGAAATTCAGCCTAACTCAAAAAATAATCGTATAAATAAAATTTTGGGGATAATGATTTTTATAAAGGCGTACAAAAAATCGCCAAGAAAAAAAATTATATTGTGATATTCATGTATGTAATAATAAAAAAAAAAAAAAAAAATCTAATTAAATGTATGAAAATGTTAAAACGTAAAACAAAAGCTTTCTTCTGATAAAAATCAAACCAAACCAACCCGAAATAGTAATCAAAAGAAAGGAGTAAAAAAGATGAAAATTTAATATTAAAGTTATTTAAGATTATCAATGGAGCCAAAATATTTGTAAATTATAATCATTATACAATTGTAGAATTTATGTAAATCGTTGCAAAATAATTACTAGAAGGAAGTTTCAGTTGTTACGTTCTTGTTTTAGTTTTGTTTAGTTAGATTAGTTTGGGAATATTCTATTTCGACATTTTTATGACCAAAGAAACTTCATGAGTTATGACCAAGCGGACTTTCAATTATCTTAGAGTATTGTTTTCATGAAACTAATACACTACATATGATAACATTCGTTTGTGAATAGCTATTCGAGGACCGAAAAATTTCAAACTCCACTTTACTATTACTAAGTTATCACCTCACTAGTTTTGATTAATACCAGGCAAATACCTCTTTGAATCCTTTTATGTCATAAGAGTAGTAGTTCAATATTTTGATTTTGAATAATATCTAAAAGATAAAAAAAAAGCTGTTAATTATTTATATATACTATTTCTTGAATATTTGGGAAGTAAAAGTGAAAGATGCTATCAGAATTGGCGATCTGCACAGCCAAGTGACGTCACCACTTTCTGTTATCAAATCAGCGAGCCACACAATTTTTATAAGTTATATTAGCCATGGCGCCTTCCTGTCAAAACCATCTATTGTTTTGTGGTAAGTGAGAGAAGGAATTATACAATATTTCTCAATAACAAATACTGTTAAAGAATTCTAAGCGCTATCTTATAAAAAAAAAAGCGTACAAATGAGGAGACCAAAATTCCGCAACACGCGGTCACTTTACAGGGATATACGTATTGCCACTCATTACGATCGGAATTGCCCTTTATTTGGTTTATTATCACTTTGCCATATTCTCGTACAAGTCATTTCATAAAAGATTATGACTTAATTAAATTTTGTTTGAAAATAATTTCAAGTATAACCTTAAAAGTTTGCGTGCAAGTATTCATAAACGACCTAATTGCTCAGCATAATAACGAAGAGATTTGCATGCTTCTGATTCAACAATATTCCGCACGCTTTGGATACTTCTGGACTAGCATCTGATTCAAGGACGGTCACAATTTGTTTTATCTGGTACATAACCAAATTCTCAGATATTCTCGGACAAACATTTCATTGTATTTTGATCAATCTAAAATGTTTCAAGTTGTTGACGTAACTTCCTCTGACAACACATTAGCGAACACAATAAACATAATATATGTCACACTTGGGTACTTTACAGTCACTAAATACCAACTGCAAGGATCGTTTAATATCATTATTTACCAATACATTCCTCATGGAATATGGAGCAGATAAAGAACAAATCATTAGCTTACCTATTCTAAAATTCTGCTAGAGTTGAAAATAAATAAAACTTATCAAATAGAAATAGCTTCAACACAATGTTCCGTAACTTTTTATCAATATTAGTAACAGAAGCGATAACATTTCCATGGAGAGAATCGAAAAACTACTCCTATCATGATCGAGATTTTTGCGAACATGTATAGATGATTGCTACAGTTACAAAAATCCAGGGAATTATCCGAATTATTTGAGCTAAATATATTTCGTATCGTTTTTACAGCAAAATTTAGATAATATTTGAAGATTCAATAGAAGTAATTAGAGAGCATCTTATATAGAAGGAATCATAGTAACAACATATGCCAATCCAGTAATTTTAAAATTATGCCTTTGTTGAATTGTCTTCTCTTTAATTTTATTATAAAATTAATAAGCTACTAAAATCCTGTTATCAATTTAGCTTTTATAATAGAAAGTCGTAAACAAAATTAGCATATAAAAATTAAATTACTGTTCTTAGTACTTGACAGGATACTCACTTCCTATGTTAACATTAACCTACTCCCATGAAACAGCAAGGTTAACTTGATACTTTTAAATTTGAATATAATGGAAAAAAATATAAATTGAAATCAAAGAAAGTCCTTAGTAAAACATCGATAAAAAATTATAGCATTTGTTATTTCTTGTTATTTTTTTTTCTTATATTTTATTTCATATTAAATAAAAATATCACACAAATGTAACGATTTACATAAAATATAAGTAAAAATCAAAAGGCACTATAAAAAAAAAACAATGTTTCACACAAAATCAAAAAAGATTGTATTGAGGTAAAGGCAAAATACATAGAACAATTTATAACAAAACAAACAAAAAAAAAACAAAATAACCAAAAACCTAATTGTTAAACCAAAACCAAAGCTTAGATTTAAAAACATAGCAAATAGAATATTATAATGCCAGATAAATAATATAAATAAATTTGTAAAAAAGAAGAAAAAAAAACAAGAAAACCTATATACATACATAAAAAAGAATAGCAAAAGTGTAAAATAAGAACATAACACAAACGAGGATTATAAGTATATTGTACGAAATTAAATATAAATAGTATAAAAATTATATATATACAAAATAAAATGAAATGACATTTGCACAGGATAATTTAACAGCACAAATGATATAAAAATTATAAAATGTTGAATAAAATTATATATTATGATGACAAATGTCAAAACAATGATAAATCATAGAATGCATTAAAATATTTTAAAGTGAAAAAAATAAACGATGATCAAAGTGAAAATGTCTTTCTCTTTTAGTTTGCATCAAAAGCTAAGGATAAGCTGGATAGTGGGGTAATATAATAATGTCCATGTCTGATAATTTAGACTGGGCACATGTACATAACATACTTTAAATATCCTCATAATGCGACTGGTTAGCTGTTGATTATGCAGTTACTTGTAGATTTTTGTTTGTTACGTTGAAATTTACAGTGTCGAGAATATCAATGTGGAAAATGAAAACTAGAGAAACTTGTTATGTTAAAGTCTTGAATAGAGAAAAGTTATAATAAAACAAGTAAAAAGCTAGAATTGGTCTAAAAGCAATTCTTATGATATCCTAGATGAATGCCCATATGAAAATTCGTATGATCACCCATTTGAGCAATTTTAATTTTTGCAGTCGTTTTCGCATATATTTCTAGAACGGTTCGTCTGATATAAAAAAAAAATGTATAATCTATTTTATAGGATTTCATATTCTGAAGAAGTTTTTAGTACAATAAAAATATCTAGGACTGATCGCTTTCACAGTATCCGTAAAAACCTAAACTTTTATATGGCAACACCAATAAGGGGTTGCCTGATTTAATCTATTTTTCAAATTTTATTTTCTATTACTATGAAAACACCATATACCAACTTTCAACTCTGTATATCAACGCGTTCTCAACCAGTGTCCAAATATATAGTGGACAAAACGAAATTTTTGTATGGCAACCCCAAAAAGGAGTTGTCCGATTTGCCACATTTTCGAACTTAATTTTATTTTCTTTCTTTGAAGACAGCATACAAATTTTCATCTCTCTAAGTTCTCGAGTTATCGTGCACACGAAGGGACGGACAGACAGACGGACATGCAAAAATGGAAATAACTTTTAATATTATGCGTGGGTGTCCAATCGATTTTGCTCTATCATCATTATTTCTATGCATTACAAATGGAATGACAAACTTGGTATACCTTCAAGATTTCATCTAGGGTATAATAAAGTTGTCTGTTAAATACAAAAAGCTTAGCTATACACAATTATTCGATACCACCCACATTGCTTTTATAAAAAAATTTAGGTAACATTTATGTGATCATTTATGCGATCATTTCTTTTTTATTTGGTGTTATGCACACCATAGCAACTTTCAGAAAAATTAACTCTTCTAAAGATCGTTTCCAGTCAATATTAAAGGATACGTTCAAAAGCAAAACAGGTATCTTTGCGCATGCTTATGCTTGTTCTCGATTCGGTGAAGTTATTCCCTGAATGAAGATCACTATAAGAAAGTTAATATTCAACCTAAAATTATTTAGGTTGCATTTCTATGTTTTAATTACTGATAAACTTTTCGATTTCCTGTAGAGAAATATGGAAATGAAAAGAAATCACTTACTGGAAGAAAGAGAGAAAACTTATTTCGTATTAACAGGATACATGTGGCTCAATCATTTAAAAAAAAAAAAAACTTGGAATTCGTTATCTAAAAGTTTGTTTGGTGTTTCAGATAATTCAAACAATAACATGATATTTGGAATATGTGCCCTCATAATAGCAGATATAAAAGATTTGGTTGCGTATCGGAAAGGTCCGAATAATATAAATGACAGCTTATGGTACATCCACACATAACAAACATTGCCAAAAAAAGTATTTCTCAAATATTTGACAAACAATATATAGGAAATGGAGTCACTTCTTGAAGAAGATAGACAAATCCGACAGTGAACTGTGTCGACTATGCTCAGAGGAAGATGAAACTTCGATTCATGTAATGCAAGTACCACACCAGACTATAGATGTGCTGATGTGGTGATGGTGATATTTTAGAATAATCAGCAGCTAATATATTGCAAGGACATAACATCAGTAGTTAATGCTACATCCACTTATATGATCTGATTATCGTGTCAAAATCGCAAGCCCTTAAAATGGAATTGTTAAAAAATATTAGAAAAGGGTAATATAAACGCAAATATTGGGTGTGTGGTGCGTTATATATTAATATACACATATTAATATAGTCGGGAGTTTTTAATTGCATTTACAGCTGAAGAAGAACTAAGTACCATTCATCGTAAAGGATAAACGATAATTATCATGATCAATAATAAAATTGTGCCATCATTTATGATAAACCATAAAGTCCAACTATCATTCGTGATAAGTGATAATACCCAGGAAACCCAACGCCTCGTGGAAGGTGGGTTATATTCCTTGTATGGAGGAAAGAAATCGTGCTAATACCGATTGTAAATTTCAAATTTGAACTTCAAAAATTGATTGGACGAAGCGTTTCGTATTGACAGAAACCATCATACTCTTCAATACAGCGTTTAATTAAATAAAAAATTTCAAAAAAAAAACATACTATCTTTTCCAATTTACGATGAAAATTTCTCTCCAAGCAACACTTTGCACTAATTCTGAAACAAAATATTTGAAACTAACCCGACTTAATTAGTTTGCAAATAAAATATCGACAGATGTAAGTAGAAGTCAGCAACATGCAGGACACTTGCTGAATATCAGAAGATCAGTATCACATCAGTACATCACTATCTCTTACAATGTTTCATGCCACATTAATGTATTAGTGCTGCTGATAATCAGCACATCAGTGGCCTGGTGCCTTATATGTGAGTGCCCAGCGCTTGCAGCTCTAAGGCTGCAAACACTTCAAATAAGGTTTGTAATCTAACCCCAAGAGCAATAATCGAGCTCGTGAAAAGACTCGATTTTGCCTAACCACCTTAGGGGAAGGCACAATAGATTAACTATGATTACGGTATCCGCAGTGTCCTAGAGGCCTAATCACCCCAACTCTTCCCATTAACATTATAGGAAGTTGATAAATGTTTGATAAATTTTTTTCAAACATATGATAGGATATTTGTGTGAAAAAATGTTTTCCAAATGTTTAGTTTTAATTCTGTATTCTCCGAGTGAAGAAACGTATATTACAGCATCTTTCGTCGTACTTGAGAAAAGTTTTCAAATTGGGAAATGGTAGAGCAGAAAATTTTCAGATAGAAGATTATAGTACAGTTGTCGTGATTTATTGTATGATAAATTGAGGATTTTCTGGTTTTCGAAAATTCGCAAGAAGCTTTATTCTATTAGTTCAATTATATTTATCTTGTCCCATTTCTTATTAAGACTTTATCATGCAAAAATTCCAAAATGAACTTACACTATCCACAGCTGTCGAAAACAGACTGAAAGTACTGTACAAACTTTAGGAAACATCTAAAGTTTCCCATTTCATTTGGATTATATTGGAACCTTTTTAAACATCAATGTAAAGATTATGTCTACACCTATGACAAACGTTTGACAAAAGTTTATCAGACATTTGGGGACATTTGGCTTGTTAAAATTGTTTTTTTGTTTTTGTTTTTTTTTTTGTTTTGTCAAAAATAAAAATTGCAATTTAATGGTGACCATCTGTTTGAAAATGGTCGCTCTGCATCTCATTCTCCAGGATTGTGAGGTAAAAAAAATATGATTTTATAATTTTTTAGCAATATATAAATGTAATTTCAGTAAAGCGTAACGGTTTTTTTTTCAATTTTTTTACAAAAAAAAATGTCATTTTCCACAAAAAAAGATTTTTCACTTAATTTTGGAAAAAATTTAATAAAAAGAAGCTACGCTAAATTAAAACTCGTCTAACAAGCTACATTTTGACAAAATTTCATGTTAATCCAATATAAATTGACTAATTGACACCGAAAACAGAGACGAAAAATAGTGTTTTTTGGAAATCGCATTTACAGTTTAAATTTATTTCCTTTTGTCGATAAATCCTTTTTGTTTGATTTTAGCTTTATATGCCTAGATAAAGGCAAATAATATTAATATTACCTGGAGAGGATCATAAAAATACACGCGCCTATTTACCTTTTATTGACCAGTTATAATCATAAACATTTCCTCGAGAGGGCTAAGAAAGGATTATAAATTTAGAGATGGCTGCTCAGCATGCGCAGGGTCAATTAAGTCCGCAAAAATTTTGTTATCCTTTGAAATTAAACTTAATATTATATGAGTACAATCAATACATGTTGTACCAACAACTACGAAAAAATAAAGAAAAGTGAAAACAAAATTATTTTTTGGAACCGTCATCCTTAAGAATAGGATGAACTCCATCAATCCCTATACATTGTTGACCAAATCGCCATAAGTGAAAGTCTAACTGCACATTGATCCTATATACACAATACTAGGTAAATAGCAAACATTGCCTCATAAACAGAAATGACCGTAAATAGTAGTAAAACTACTGTCAGGACATTTTTAAGTAAAGCCTACCGAAAGAAGGATATGCTAAAGAGAGAAGATGGACGGCTGGAGAGAAGCAGCGATGAAGAGCAGCTGAAAACCAGCTGACCAACAGTAAAGCATTATAAGTACTTATACAGAATACCAAAGTTTGACACCAAAGTTATGGTAGAGCTATTCCAACTATAATTTGGAAAAGAAAGTAGAATACCTATATTTTGCCATCAGAATTGAGCTGAGGACATCATCATCAAGGTTCCAATAGAAAGAGAACCAAGTGGCACTCCTTGGCAGGACACGAACAGTGGCATACGGTCTACGGGACCGCAAGTATATATAACAGTTTTCAAAAGAGCAAATAAGTATTTCATTTTCTAACTTTTTATTATTAAAGAACGATATCTCAACTTTTTACACAAATAAGGAAAACTCAAATTTTCATGCTAATAATACCCCTAATTAATTATTAATTACAGCCTTGCTTTTTCTGATTTGTTCACTTTGGAAAAAATGAATTGAAATTCTTTTAACGTGCGTGTGCGGTCTGTCGGACCTCAAACTACAATATAAGAGCACACAGAGGAAAGTTGGCGAGTGTTGGTACGTCTACCGTTTTCCCAGAAATACATATCAGCGATAGAAGTAAATTAGTTTACAACAAAAATAAAATGGAAATAATACTGGTGCGGATTTATCGACCGCGCACCACTTCCGGAAGGTTAAAGGACAACTACTTTCGAATCCGACCATAAATTGGTGTTTGAATCAGATTTGAAGCAAAATCTAGATGCTCTATTGCATTAATTTTAGTGCAGGTGAATTGAAATCTATGAAGTTCTATATAGAACTCTCAGTTAGTCTAAGGAAGATATGTGCCTCTCGCTTATCGAAAATCCCAAAACGTAACCCATTTTAGCAATTATTTTTGGGAATAAGCATTTTAAGTCATTTTTGCTGGATATGCATACGAAAAAGTGCAAAAAACGCAAAAAGGGTTATATTTTGAGTACATTATAAAGGGAAACTTTTCGTCTTCTTAAATCCAATATGAAAACTTGCTACTAATGGCGTGCTTTTGATAAATGTAGTATTTAAGAAACAGTCGATTTAAAATTCCAAAATTTTGAGCTCATTGACCCATAACTTCAAAACTGACAGGAGGGAGGAAGAGAAAAATTTAATATCAATAAAAAGGCTCAACTATTATCAATCCAACAAGTTTTAAATCATCATCATCTATATGAAAACATATCCAAATATATTGAAGTCACGTTATCTCGGAAACCTTTAGGATTTCGCCCCACTACTCATACAATTTTTTGCTTGCCTAAACATGGCCTCTCTATAGCCTTCGGGTACAAGACCACATATGGGATACGCTGTAAAAAAACAGTGTTTTTTTTTTATTTGTAAGTACCTAGTTATCAATGTATTTTGGTGAAGCTTTCTTGATTTTTACTCCTTGATCCCGTTGAGATTTCAAGTTAAAATTTTAGAATGTTTTATTGGATAATATAGCGTAAAAAATCAAAAATAAATAAAATCGAAGGTACGTCTTCCAGAATATTCAAGGATAAAGGATAAAATGCTTTTTCTTCATATCCTTTCCCGCATATATTTTTAAAATGCTGTTTTTCATAGATAACTTGAAATACTACCTTTCAAATCAGCTAGGTATATTTCATTGCTCTAGAATGAATAGAAAAATATATATGTATGAATTTTAAAGAAGACCAGGACAGAATTTTTGCGAAATTCTGAAAGTACCATAACTCACGAAATTTGTAATTCGTATTTTTTGCTTCACAAAACCTCCAAGTATGTAAAATTTCAATTAAATTGGTGATGGGCTTTTGTATGGAATGAACCTTTTGTAAATTACGCATTAGGTGAAGAGAAAAATTATTTTCTAATTTTTAGTACGTATTTTAAACCAAAACTCTTTTAAAAAGCTTGTTTTATACTTTTTTCTTTCTTAGTCTTAAATAAATCTCAAAAAAAAATAATATAATAATAATATAATATCATTAAGGAATTTCGGTACAAAAAAAACTTTTGCAGAGTTTCATAAATTTCTTAATTAAATAAAAAAAACAATTAAAGTTGCGTTCAACGTTAGGCTCGATTCTACAAAATTGTAATTTGAATTAATTTATTATTTTAATTATTTAAATAAACACCAATGCGCAATGTGGGGGACATTAAAATAATGCTTATTCATAGACGAATTTGAAGTGTGTTTTAACTAAAGAATGTAGGTATAATTTAAAACACACATATGGTAAAAAATTTGAGAATTAAAAATAACCTAAATAAAAGACTAATGTGTCTCCTTTCCAATTTTGTTTTTTTAATTCCCAAGAACTCCTCGATTTCAACAATAACATTTGGAAAAGAAGCCACGAATAAAAATTATTTTTATGAATTGTGGTAAAAGTAGTGCCATATAAATTCTAACTGCCCACCTGAGTTTTTGGATGAATGTGTTTCTTAAAAAAAAACCATCAAAGAATCATCAATAGATAATCCTCTGTTATTCATTTCTTTCGGTAGATTGTTTTTTATGCAGTTCATTATATAATGGATTCCTTAGTAAATCTGTACCATGAAATAAATTTTTAAAAGTGTCTTGTGGAGAAATATTTTTTGACGTCGGAAATTGTTTACATCATTAATAAAAGCTAAATATTTTTTGATTCGTTCATCAATATCGATATTTTCTTTAATTTTTTAAAGCTCCTATTTTTTTTTTTCAATTAAACCTTTATAAAGATGGAGAAATTTGCCCAACAATCAATCTGAAGGTAAAGTATATTTAAATATGTTTTAAGGTTAAAGTCAACTCTCAGCACTAGAGATAGTGACATGGGATTATTTTTGAATTGATGTTCCATTTTTTCCATACAGTCTTTGACATATAATACCTACAGAATGCTCTAAATATATCCTTTGACAAGATCTGGTTCTGCATGAGTTTCTAATCGAGGATATTCCCAAGAAACTTTACCTCTTTATAGAGTTCTATGTTCGTTTCGTGCAAGAAAAGTAAAGACATTTCTAAGTTATGTTACTCTGACGAATTCAAAGGTTATTAATAAATATTTGGAGAGCACAGTTTTTAACTCAATTTTGAATCCGATCCCTTATGAATAGTTCTAGGAATTTTGTATTCAGTTTTTCCACCAAGTCTATCTATCTAGTTTTGTGCTTCTTTATTAACGCTAGATAAACAAGACTAGAATAAACGATGTCTTCCAGACGAAACCTTCCAATTGGAGATTTGCCTTCAGTAAATTTTCCTTGATGGAGTTTATGGTTATTATCACTGCTCTATTACACCAGAAATAACTAATTTCTTGCTATATTTATTGTCATTGACTTATTATAGAAGTTTCTCTTTAAAATAAATTACTTCTTTAAAATTCTGTATAGTAATAAATTACAGAGTCTATATGAGAATGTCGCCTGATAGATAAATGTCTGTGACCATGGTAAAAGCGCCTCTGCGACATACAAAATGATTTAAATGCAAGATTTATTTGGACGCATAATCCTAAATCATGAATTATATCCAACCGGGTACACACCATAAAATGACTACGGGTAGCATCCAGCTAAGTGCGAATTTCCTAGTTAAATATTCTGACGGACAATATTTATATGCGGTTCCAGGATTTAAATTTTTTCATACAAATTTATGACAGTTTCAAGTGGGTATAAGTGCTAATTTAAAATCTTTACAGAGCGAATAATATACAGAACTTGAAAGATTTATTATTCCTAAAAATATTCTTTTCAGTTCATTTCATCTTTTGCGGCAATAACGTAGAGCGCGCGAGTTCTTAATTTGAGTTTACAGGAGGTATTTGTTTTTAATTTACAAAAATCAAAAAAAAAAAATAATAATAATAATTAGAAAATTCAAATTTCTTTTGGTATATGACATGAGAAGGGATTGATTGTTATTATTTTGTACTTATGCAGAATACTAATCACTGGTAATGTGTTGAAAGGAAAATTCTCATTTTAGGTCCGATATCAACAGACATGAGATATGTCTTAAATGATGCATTATCATACCCTAAATGTATTTTATTAAGAATGTTTATTTCAATTCAGCGGGGGAAGATTTGAAATGGTTCATGGTTTGATCTAGAAGAAGTCTGAGTACCCACACTCCTATACTCGGAGATTTAAATAGCCATCCCCTTTCTCACTTTTTAGATTTTTAGATTTTTCACACGTCAGATCGACTTTAACTCGAAAATGTTATATGCGATCGGAAAACAGGTTTCACTATTCGCTTCAGCTCATTACCAGCCATACTTCATAGAAGAAAGTTTTTCTCTGCATTCTTTTAGGGTCGAAGGTGGGAGCCCCGGTGTGGAGGGTTCCAACACACTATATTGCATATCAAATGAAAAGTCCCGACAAATAATATCGGGCGGTGTACTTCTTTTCCAATTCAGGAAACTTTCTCGGGACATTTTTGCCGCCGGAAAACCATTTTCATGCATTTTTGTCACATACACCCCAATTATCAAATTTCGCATATATTTTTGTAGTTCTTTCATGGCCAGTAGTGCTCTGTTGTGAACATTTTTCTCATAGGGAAATGGAAATCATTTTCCAAAATCCACCAATTCTGTGCAATCAAAGGAAATTGGAAAGGTCCACTTTATCAATCAAGAAAGTCGCCCGAACCAGATCTGATCCGCTTCATCCGCTCAATTGAAATAAACATTGTTTTTGTTAATAAAATTTCTTCAGAGTATCTATCATAATGCATCGTTTAAGACATTTCTCATGTATGCTGATGTCGGGCTTATACATAGTTGTATGAAAAGCAGGCATTCCAGTTTCATGCACCATTTCATTTTATTTGTAAAAAATCAGAACAGAAAAAAAGTTTATAAATTATAAAAGAAATTGAATCCTGTATTTCCATTGCTACTACCTCTTCGTAAATAAAATCCAAAATAGTCTACGGAAAAAAAATGTGTTGAGACATTCCCACAGCACCCCCCTGGTTTAGGAATGATACATATTTTCTGCTTACCGGTATAAAACTGCAATTGATCCGAGAATAGATACTTTAGGAACACATCTAAAATGCCAACAAATTTCTAAGGTTAAACAACTTCTTGGTGCTAACAGGTGAGGTAAGATGGTGCTTGCGTACAAGTCGGTGTAAACAAATTCAAGTGTTCTATGAATTTATAAAGTAAGAGCTTATCATTGGGTTTATCAAAAGCTTTAGAAAATCGAAGAGTACACGACGACGTTACCCTATCGATTAAGACCCCCGGAGATTGTTTTCTACTTCACTTTTACTAATGGTAGACTAATTATAATCTAAAACCAGACTGGCTTGATGATAAGAGATTATTCTCATCAAAGAGGAGTAAGAACCAGAAAAACTTTAACAAAATTTCAATCTATATGGAAGGACCTGGTAAGAGCTTTTGTTTTTGTTTTTTCTTACGATGTTTCTAAAGCTTAGGGGATATCCTGTGATGTCGTAGAATAGCCTTGGCAGGAAAGGAAGAAGAGTTAGGGAAGTGAGAATTAATGGGTTAAACCAAGGAGGTGACGGTGTGCATTTCGTTTGAATGTTTCCGGCTCATATCTTAGGAGAAAAACAGAGGATGGCAAACTGTTCCACATTAGAACAATACAGCCATGGCATAGCATGATCGATCATTCCCCTACGGGATGATCGCTGGCAGGTGTTCTCCACTTGACTGTCGTCGTTAGGGTGTTATACCGAAACGTATTTGAATAGTATTACACAATGTCTAATAGAGATAATACATGGCCAGCATATAATTATTTAGTTCCTGGTAATGACGTTTACAGTGAAGAAGAAGTAGTAAATTCGACGGATTTTATTGCATACATTCACGATCTTGAATACACATTGGCTGATACAAATCAAGATATTTGTTAAAGTTAAAGCTCCTTTGCCTTAACTGAGATGTATAGGCCTAGATGCAAATCTAGACCGCTGTAGAATTGAATATCGATGCTTGTATCGATACTCAAAATAATGGAGAATGGTTGAAAAGCTGACCGTTCTGACTTGACTTGCGTAATCAATATTAACAATCAATACACAAATTGACCTGTAAGAAACAGGGTTCATAGACTTGAGCTGACCCAGTAGTAATTCCTCTGGCGTAAATATTGTAAAAACTGCATGTAAAGCGAAAAAATGGAAATTAGCATTGCTCACGGTGGCGAATTATGATCGCTGGTTCAATAAACTTAAGAATAATAACCCTTTAAAATGCTTACGCTAGACTAAATGAAATTCTTGTTTTATCATGATTAAACTGAATTTGAACATAATTTCTAACTTAATAATTAAGATCTGGGTCATAACAATATTAAAGAAGCTGATAGAAACGCTATTGCTAGTTTTGTTAATAATTTCAAAGAGAACGGACGTACTGTTGATTTAATTAGGATTCTTTGACTTAGTGCTAAATATGGTGTTAAAAGTGCATTTGGTGTGCAGTATCCAAGTATATCAGGTAAAAAGAAGACATTTCCTCAATTAGTATACGCAGAACATGAAAGACATTTATCGTAAATCTATCAAAGTAATAAAAATAAATACGTAAATTTTAAAAAGTTTAAAAAAAAAATTAAGAAAACATTTACATGGTTAGTATTATACATCAGAGGCTCAACAAAATAATCAACTTGAGGACAATCATAGACCTGGACCAAGTTCATCTAAACGACCAGCCGACACCTCCAAACTCCCAAAATTGAAGAAGGTCCTAACCTTCTTGGAGTAGTTAGACCAACAAGTCCATTATCTCCTGGAACGGTTCAATTTATTGAAGATTTATTTCATAATCCTGATACTGGTGCTACTTCTGAAGGTGCTAGTAGAGCATCGGTTGCTCGTGAAGCAGTGGTTCCAATGGATACATCTGAAAGGGGTACGTCGCGTGGCCCGAATACGGGGGCGAGATCCGGTGCTAGCAGAGGTGTTGGGTGGTACGTCGGGATGATGTAGGTAGCATATGAAGGACGCGGATTAATATATTCCAAAAATATAAACTTCTGCTCAGGGGCAGCATTTCTTACAAAGACTTCAAGACAACAGAGGGTGAGCTGTCATCTTCAGATTGTAAGTAAGTAAGTATATAAGTATTTATTTAAGAAGAGTACAATAAGATAAAAGTCTTTGCATTAGTACTACTTAAACTAACATTTTTCAACACTAACCAGAATAACAAAAGTATATTTGGTGAGTTTGAGCATATATAAGTAATGGAATAGAAATAGAAGTTATGAGGAAAAAGAAAATAATAATTATATAGCTAATAAGATTTATAATAATATTTCTAATATAAAACAAATGGAAAAGAACTAAATAGTAAGACTAAAGAGAACTAAAGATAAAGAAAATCTTAGAGCATAATATCCTAGACTATAATAATAATAATTCTTCTGGGTGTCATTGCCAGAGTAACCGTTTAAAGGAAGTGGCCGAGCTAGTTCGCTGGATCGAAACTGTAAGAGCGTTCCAAATGTGAACAGTATAAACAAACTAAGAAGATTTCAAGACCAAATATTTGAATCGAGGCAGTAGCAAGTCATTACGTCTATCACTATGCAAAAAAATATATAAATTCGTATAGCTATGCCGGTTTACGTGTGTTCAGAAGGTTGTACAGAAAAAGTAATACTCTGCGTTGTAGATATGTTTCCAAAGAGCAATCCAGGATTCGGTGTCGAAAGGGGGAAATGTGATCATATCTACGAAGCCTGAATGCGAACCTAATGAAATCATTGAAGGCAACTTCGAGTCTTGGGAAAATATTGCAACCATGTGACAGATGCGGGAGTATCAGTGTCCTGACCGATCTTATACGCAGGATTGTGGAGAGCTGGTCAGCATACAACGAAAGTCAGCGAAGTATCCCATATATCTTACCTAGTTTCATTTTAATATAGTCACAGCAGTCCATTTGTGAATTTAACACAATTCCTAAGTTTACAAATTTCTATACATATGGTACAGTGGTGCGATCGAACTCTATCGGGGGAAAATTGGTGCGATCGCAGTTTCCTTTGCTTATCGCTAGCGCTTGAGATTTTTTGGGGTTGAGCTTTAAATTATTGTCCATTGACCATGTTAATGTATTATGAAGATCTTCGTTAACGCTGCTAACATAGTCCTCTAAGAGCCCCATAGGAAGATCAAGATATATTTGCACGTCATCAGGGTACAGATGAATGGAGCTATTTCTTATAACAGTTTGCAAATTATTAATAAAAAGACTGGGACTCCGACAGACAAGGAGAGCCTAGAGGGAACAACTTCGTTCACTTTAACTCGTTGTGAGCATTTCTCCAAAAGGCCGAATCGAAGAAGGCTCTTCAGCTTGTTAAGAAGTTTCTTGTGATCAATGCTATCGAAAGCTTTCGTGAAAGAGCACAATGCGGTCATCATCCAGAGCGGTTCTAATGTCCGTAGTGATTTTTAAGAGAGCTGTCTCAAGGATGAAAACCTGACTGCCAAGGACTCAGGGAATTCATTCGATCCAGGTACTCGGATATTTATTGTGATTGTGTCACACTTTCAGTGTTGCCACGCATATAATTGCATATAATTAGTTAGCGAAAAATAACGCTAGAGTGCTTTCTTGTAAAGCCAAGAATCAATGAACATAACAACGCCATTTGTGGACGGTCGTCTGGAGCTGAATCGAATTTAACGTGGATAAGACCTAGTAATCCATCACCATTAAGTCTGGCAATATTTAAGAAAACAAGAATTTTAATTTCTTATGGATATAGCACTGAAAATATTCAATTGGGAGATCCACATTATATCGAGAATATTACTACTCCATTGATGTTGATACTTGTTGATTACACTGGTCTACATTTCTTCTTCACACGAAAACTTATATCAAATTTTGAATGTACTATGGCCACCAAGTTACATCAAAACATATATTTCCATGAAAAGTATAAAAATCTCCTACACTTAAACAAATTATTATTTAATGTACAATAAATAATTATAATTTTCGTGAGTGTTTGGCTTTTGGCAGGTCCCTTTTAAGTCTCCAACAGTAATCTGCTAGCATTCCTGGACTCCATTTCCCCTAATAACGCTTCCCTGTTAAGGAAATGTCCTGATGAAATCTCTTGCCTTGTTCGTCACTCACAGTACCCAAGTTTTCGGGAAAGAAATCCATATGAGAATATAGCATATGTATTTTCAAGGACATGTTACAACCCAAAGCTTTCTATGAGGTTCATTAATTAAATGTTTGTAATCTTCCGCTCTATAGTTTCGTAGAAAACTGTGGACGACATTCACAAAACATTTCCTGGCGAGTTTTTGCTGATCATTCAGTTTTTTTTTTCAAGGTTCTTATCCTACATTAGTTTCCATATTTGTGGACCAACAAATATTCCCCCATTAATTTTAGCCTTGCCGATTTTAGGGAATTCCTCTTTCAGGTATGCAAATCCACTACCATCTTTATGCTTAGCTTTTACAAAATTTTTCAACAGGCTGAGTTTTATATGCAATGGAGGTTAAAGTATGTCTTCAGGGTTCACTAAAGGTTCATTCTTAACATTCTTATGTCCTGGAGTAAGTGATTCACGTTTGGGCCATGCTTTCTGTGTGTAGTGACTTTTTTTTGTCTCTACTGTCCCATTCACAAATAAAACAGTAATATTTTGTGTAACCAAGCTGTATATAGCAACACTTCTTTCAAACTAGCTCTTGAGGAGTCAATGAATTCATATCCATACATATCTAACTGAACTAAGGATTATAAAAATACCTGAAACTATCCCTTGGTATGTACTTTTACCTAAATGAAAATACATGGCTCGACAGAGGATCATAAAATGACTAAAAGAGTCGGGGTTGTAAATTGCTTATCATAATGTGGAGGATTTTAACAAGAATTTACTTGAGAAATGAGGCTAATAGAATACTCGTAATTATACATCTTCTTAAAACTACATCGTTTGCTGGTTCGTCTTATAAATGCAGCTTACAGTTAGTCGAATTCAATTCTTATACAGCTGCCTAAATTAAGTTATTCAAACAAACACACGTAAATGAGGTCAGAAATAAATATATAGCTGTCACGAAAAAACTGGATGTGACTGGAACAAAATAATATATTGTTTTTAATGATGGTACACTAAACAAAACAAAAATCATCACAAAGTTCGTGTGACAAAAACAATGTTTACCAGTGTAATTATTGAAAACATTTCTTTATTTACATTTTTGTGCTCCTTATGTTCACAATTTTGTTTGTATTTTAGACAGTTGCGTCAAACCTACCTTCAAATATATTTTAGAATTACTACTTCGATGAGCATAACAAATACATGAATATAATTCTATTACATAGTGATAAATGCTGCAATTTTTCAGTTTTATTGCATTTCCATTAAAATTACCAATACCGAGTATTTAAGAATTGGCAATTCCCAGTACTAAGTCTCCTGTACTGGAATTACAATTTTACAGTCCAATTTCCAGAATGGCAAGTTATACTTTAAAATACCGGAAAGTAATTGAATTTGCGATTCCATTACAAAAATACCTACAAATTCCCCAAAGTATAATTCCTTTCAATTATTTCAAATACTTTCAATTACTTTTAATTACTTTGACAAGATCACTATTAAACATGAATTACGAAATGACCTAGATCAATTGTATTTTTAATTTTATTGTAACAAATTTTTTTTTCCTATTTTTGATGTTCTCAAGGTACAATAAAATAAAGTAGTTTGGAGAAGTACGTTTGCTTTAAAAAAATTGTAGGCCAATTTTTATCGTTTTGTTTTACAATATTAGCTTCGTTTATTCTGTGATGGTCGATAAAAACAATGTTTACCAGTGTTCTCTAGCGTTTTATTTGAGTCATGCAGAATTCGAATCTTTACCTTTTTGCGCTAAAATTATTGAAGTTGAGTGTAAAGTTACACCGTTGGGTACAAGAACTACTTTCGGTACAGGAACTACATTAAGTGGTACTTGAACTTCGGAATATGTTCCTATTGGTTTAATCTGTGATAGATTAAATGTTCAATTTTATGAGTGTAATAAACAGTACGAAGTAGATTCATCAAATCCGATGAAGCCTACTGGTTTTAACAAAATAGACTCTAAAGAAATGACAAAGAAGTATTACGAACATGTTAATAGCAATGCTTTATGTGTTCCGCAACCAATAGAACAATATTATGTTCATGAATGGAATCGTTCTGAAAATCTGGATGCAAGCAAATTCCCAAAATATATAGTTCATAATTATGGTGTAGCAAGAATTGACGAAAAAGTTCATCAATTTTTAATTAATCAGACAATAGGTCAAGAAATCGTTCATCGAAAATGCAGCTCCAAGATATACAGATTGACAATGTTTATTTGGAAATACAGACACGGGTAGCGGAAATGTTGGTAGTCTTGCGGAATCAGATGATGATGATTATGATATCATAGGGAAACTGGACAAATGAAATTATATATTTAATTAAAATAATATTTTACTGAAAATTTTATTATATAATATTGTATTCTCTTAATAATAAATAAGGTGACAAAGGATGTGGTTTTTTAATTAAATTTTTCAACATTTTACATGATTTCCAGTAATAGGTATACTAGGTATTCTAGAACTAAACGCCTCTTCTTTTGGAAGAACATCATTATTTGACCATAACAATTACAGGTGTTCTTGTAATAACAGCATCATTTTGATATTCTACTTTGGCATTTACTGTATCACCACCTAATATCATTTTTAAAGTTTCTGAAGCTGAAGGCTCCATGACAGGTTCATTCCACAGTATTATGCCTCTATATACATATTCCATTAAAGCAAAGTTACAATATCGATTGAAATTTCCCATCTGACCAAAATTAATGCAAAAATGTATGAATGTATCTAAAAAGATTTTTTTTTTTAAATATTAACACGGAATCCTGTGAATTCTAATAATAATTGTCCACATTTCGTATTGTTCTATTTATGAAGGATTCACGAAATTTCATAGTACGACGGAGGAGTGTGAGGGTGAGCTCGGTTACAGCTCATGTGGTACTCATACGACGAATTCTACAAGGAACCAGCCTAGAGATTTCGTTAGAGCAATAATCATAGAAGTAGCGAGAATTGTATTAAATAATGAATTTAAAAGGTAAGGAATGGATGCAGTAGAACAAATCTAGTAGAGGTGTATGCGTCGATCTCATTAACATTTGAAAAATTTTGTGTTGGTAAATCAATATCAGAATTTACTCAATTTGCCAAAGCCGTGAAAAACCTCGAAACTGGTAATGGAGTATAAAATTGCCGTTAGTTCTCTTTCTTGGAATACTCATTTTATGGGTGGCAAGTTACAGTAATATAAAAGGAAACCAAAAGTTGGACAAACTCTATTCACCTTGAGTAGTCTCGAAGGCTGTGCCCTCCCACAATAGGGTTGCACCGAAATGCCGTTCCTCTAATATTTTGACTTGAGCCGACTGCCAATACAGTCGTCTTTGGTTAGGTGATTCCACCGGAGAACAACGAAAGCGCTGTGGGGGAAATTCAACTCAAGCTCAACGATAAGACTTTTAGGACAAATTGAACCAAGCAAAAAAAAACCCTCTTGCCCATTCTCACTGAAAACTCCCTTCCTTCAGGATTAGCTACATAAGATGGGACTTGTTGACTTGCTGGAAAGGAGACCGAAACAGTGACTTACTTTTTCACTCATCATTGGTAAGCGATACATATTCCTTGGCTTACATCTCCTAAATGAACTGAATGAAGAAGGAAGACAAGGTTGGGGGCTAGTTCCTAATTTCATTAAACCGACTGGCTGGGATTTATTAGAAATTTTTACGTGAATCTTGAGGGTGAGCAATGGGTCTTCGTTGAGGACCCGATGACTAACCCAATTTCAGATGTTATGCAAAAACGCCATAACTTTGAAACGCCATTTAAGGTGATCTTGGGGGACCGTCAACAGTGGCACACTGGGGACCTACGCTTTGAAAAAGGATCTCTTAACTGGTACACGGATGGGTCCAAAATGGAAGGTAAAGCAGGCGTGGGCATATATGGGCCAAGGTGCCATCTCGCAAAGGCACTGGGGGCCACACCAACCATTTTTCAGGCAGAAATACACGCAATAGAACTCTGCGCTCGCGAGATAATCCATAAGAATATGCGTCGAGCAAAAATATACATAATATCAGATAGCCAAGCAGCACTTAAAGCGTTAAACTCGTTTACGTTTGAGTCTAAGCTGGTTTGGGACTGTCTTACTGTCTTGAAGCAACTGGCTGAGATAAATAGGGTGACACTAATATGGGTACCAGGACATGAAGGCATTAAGGGGAACGAGATTGCGGACCGCCTTGCAAAGGAAGGAGCCAAATCTCCGTTTATTGGCCCGGAGCCTGTCTTTGGACACCCAAAGAGTCACCTCTTGGCTCAGATCAGGCTTTGGGAGGACAGAACTAAAAAGGAATACTGGGAAAACACCCCGGAGCTGAGACAAGCGAAAAAATTTATAAAGTATTCGCAACAGAGGACAAAAGAACTCCTCACACTCAGCAGAAAGGAACTAAGACTCATAACGGGCCTACTTACTGGGCATTGCCCACTTAGATACCATCTCAAGAAGATGGGTAAGGTCGATGATGAGACCTGTCGATTCTGTATGGAAGACGATGAAACTGCTGAACATATCCTATGTGATTGTGAAGCCCTATGTCGCATAAGGCTAAGACATCTAGGAAAGGCACTGCCAGAGGATGTTGTTAAAATGGCCCCCAAGGACATTATAGGTTTCATTAAAGACCTTAAGTTCGAATGGGTGCCCTAGGGCGTTTAGGGATAATGTCACAAAAGATCTCCTAGGTCGCGGTGGCAGGATGAGAGACGGGAGCCCTGTCTGCATCCCCCGGAAAAAAAAATAATAATAATAATAATGGGTCTTATAGTGGCCTAGGTTCAAAAAATCCCTAGAGATTCCCACCTCTTTCCAATACATCCATCCAAAGCCAAAACCCTCAAGAATACTTCACACGCATTGAAACAGATATCCTCACTACCACATGAGAGACCCAACGGAGTCCTAACATTGTAAAATATTTGTAGTGCTCTTATATAAAATTGTCGAAAGTTTGATTTGAATAGCTCGTCCGCTCTAAACTACTATTCATACAGAAAAATGGTGGTCTGATAATCTTAAGCTTGTTTTCTTATTTATCTTCCGAACCGAAATAAATTTTGTATACCTTTAGGGAGCGTAAAATCTTAAGGTTCCTTTGTAATCAAAACTATTTTATTATTTTGTTAAGTATAGTAAGTGTACTTTTTGGGAAGGTCAGGAACACAACTGTAAATTACTACAAGAATAATTTCCTGTATGGATAGTAGTTTAGGCTTTATAGCATATATAAATTCAATATTTGGTACTTTTCCATAAGTATCAATATAGAACCTTTTAGAGAATGGACTCCCAATGCACACATATACTATAGATTTCTGTTTCATGGCTTGAGAAATATTCTCGAGGGGTTTTGCTTAAGCGGATAATATTTTTTGACAATTAATGGTGTATTTAGAAAATGTTGGAAATCAGAATACTACACGTATAATACTAAATTTGTAGCTATAGTTTCCCTTAAATAACCGGAAATACTAGTCGGATTTCACGAATGTTCTAGAGCATCTCGCATAACATCTCCGTTATTACGATGACAATTTATAATCTTATGATGCGTATTCCCATTAAAAATCAAAACTGAAGGTGAGGATAAAGGCATTGAAGTTAAGTCCAATGTGTAAAGTTTTAAAAGTGGAAAATCCCTTTTACCTTCTTAATAGATATTTCTTAATGGTCTCTGAAGATGAAACAGCAAAGCTCGCTTTATTATGTCTCATCTTCAATGTTATATTGTCATACCATATTATATACTATCACTTCATAATACTAGAAGATGAAACCACCAAACTATTGAGTGCTAATTTAATAAAGCAGCTATGTGATATACCGCTAAATATCTTATATACCGGGACGGATAAAACCTAATCAAAGTAAAGTCAGTAAAGCACTTAACATTCCAACCTTATCAAGGCGTTCATATAAATTGAAATCCACCTAAACTGTTAATTTATACGATTTATATTCCTCTATATAGACACAATCTACTTACCTTCGTTTAAACTATTTAAAAGTACTTTTAAAGCTCATTCAAATATTCAAATTGAAGCGCCCTGTATGCTTTTTTTTTTTTTTTAAGTACAAAACAAACAAAAGATTCCTTATTTATGTCGTCATATACCTATTCTTAAATTCATGACTTGCTGACATATTCGAGAGTAGCATTACTTTTAAGATACAACTTCAAAACTCAATTTAAGAATTCATCCTACAACTCGATCCCGAGGGATCAAAGTTTAAACATGCAAAACCGAATAGATGGATCCATTTCCTCTATACACTTTCCCATTTGCTTTCGAACGACAAGTAAACCTATGAGATCATCCCATTGGGAAAACTTTTATGGCTAAATTTTATTGTCAGTAAAGACGACGCAAAAAAGCCAAGGAAACAACATAAAAACTTTGGGTAACCCCCGGTCCCACCAAAAAAAAAAAACTAATAATTTGAAATTGACGTGAGTTTTTGTCTAGTGTATCTATATATTTGTGAGTACCATTCCAACTCTCTGGGAGTACCCACAAAAGTACGAAAAGGATATGAATAAATCCGTGCGAATGAATTTCATTTGGCAAGGCAAAGTTAAATAGATGGCGCATTAAAATTTTATGAAAATTGAAAATCAATTCTGATAATTCCGCTTATGATGCCAGCAGGCTCTTACAAATTTCACCCATCCGGATATAACATGCAGAGTCTTCTACTCGGTATAGGGGCGCACTATCTTTAGTTCCGCTTTAAGACTCTTAAGACAAATTGATTATCAAATCATGGAGCGATTCCGAATTTCCGATATAATAACGACTTTCGAAGATACAGTGTAATAGGCGTGGCACTTGGCAAGACCGAGAGCAACTAAAAGCACTGAAATCATGTTATTAGATTTTTGAAAATATTTTATGGTTTATTATCACGAAACGGAAACGATCTGCAGGTATTCTTCTTGATGGCTCTCCTTGACTGCTACCGGTGGATACAAAGTATTCCTTTCATGGCAATCAAAACTGATTTGATAGCCCCCATAACAGCCGTAGGTAACGATTGGCGAAATCAGAGTATCATCAGCCTATGTGCATGAACGATAGACGTTTTCATACACCTTGCTTTATCTAGGAATAGACAGTATCCAATCGAATAGATACACGTACCTACATATGGGGGTGGTATATGTGTCGCCTAATATTTGAAGTAAAATTACATTCCATTAGTGGGAACAGCTATATGATATCATGATGCCTGCGGCGCGCGGCAGCTACCTAGTACATATATATGTATTTAGATTCAGTGTAGTTCTCTTGGTTGTATTTGCCACGACCAACGGGTGTGCAGTGGTGCTTATTCGTGGTTTTACTCATCATACGTTCGCTGGCAGAAAATTCAATTGGTACCATAAGCGCCGGTATAAAATTAAAAATTTAAATTGTTCCACACCTATCTCCTCTCCGATATCAAAAGCATTCACAGATGAGTTGTATTAGAGAGGTACAGGAGCTGGTAATATTGCCAGACATGGGAATACGTTTTGCAGATATCTGATGATGGGGGGATATGCATTTGATTTGCATTCTGGAATAATATTCCGTCAATTGGGAATTTATTATTGATTCAGACCGTACTGATAAAATCTCTCCAGCACTTGCACACCATTTAATTTTTGTATTGTAGTGACCGCAAAGAGGCCATTAGAATCCAACTCCCAGAGCAATTGTACATATTCGTTGCAGCATACCAATTGATTTCAAGAGAATTGTTTGATGAATAGAATGTTTACAGAATTAGGCATGTTTAGTTAGTGGACGTCCAACTATATCTTCCTGTTCCCAACTTCTCTGCCGAATATTCTTGAAAAGACTTTGGCTTTGAGTATTCAGAGTAAAATATTTTTTGGTAACTACATACATACATATTTTAATATTAATATAACACATATCCTCGCTTCTGTTGGAGAAATTCGATCGATTAAATATTTCTCTCTAGAAAATGAAACGCAATCGATAAAATAAAATTGGCAGCACTTAAGACAATAAAACATGAGTTTGATTTTGTAAGGAAAAAAGATAATTTTGGATAAATTTGGCAAATTATCTCCAGATACTAATCAGAAATATCGTTTATCCATAGACGATTTTAATTTCTGGATAAATGGAGTTAGTTTTTATTTTTACAATATGGTGTTCAGCTGCATGCAGTTTTTGATAGTCTTTTCGGTCACTTGAGGGTCACTCAAATTTCACACAATTAAAATTTACATAGACATTGAATATTCTGCATTCAGATCATTCCATATGATATTCAATTACCTGATCATTCTCTCCACGATAAACTTTTGCAATCTACTCTAATAAATGAGCGTTTACAATGACAGAGTAGAATGGAGTCACCAGATTGCATTTGCTCTACTTTTCCCAAGCTTGCACTTTAATGTAAATTCTTCGCGCTTCGCACCAGAGTGGATTTCACAGAGTAGCGACAGATTGGAACAATTCCTAATCTCACGTTGGTGGCGTGATGAGAGCTGGCATATTTCTCTGACCTTGAAATCTACTTCGGATAGGATCTAATCAAGCTTTTCTCTGACCAAAATATATTGATTGTTAGCATAATAAAGGGTTTTCCAATAAGAGGTGTTATTTTGATATTCAAAGAAAAATGCCATTTTTTGAGATAAATGATCGGATCTTTATTTCATTATAAAGAGGAAGGTATGCCGTTAATAATGGAAAATAACATCAGCCAAATGACCACCACGACCACGCCTACAGGACCATATCCTTTTCATGAAATTTTCCATAACCAAATCGCAAAGTGGCTGCCCTATGTCCTCGATAGCCTCACGAATTCCATCTTTCAGGTCTTGAATCGACGCTGGGCTGTTGGCGTAGACCTTCTTTTTCACGTGGCCCCAAAGGAAGAAGTCGCAAGGTGTTAAGTCACAATATCTCGGTGGCCAATTGTGATCATCTCTTCGAGAGATAACACGGTCCGGAAACATTTCCCGTAAAAGATCAATGGTTTCGTTGCTTGTATGGCACGTACCGCCGTCTTGTTGAAAGCAAACGTTGTCCAGATCAATACCATCCAATTCCGGCCATAAAAAATCATTAATCATCTGTCGATAGCGCAATCCATTCATCGTAACTGTTGCTCCAGCCTCATTTTCGAAAAAGTAAGGTCCAATGACCCCGCGGGACCATAAACCGCACCAAACAGTCACACGTTGAGGATACAGAGGCTTTTCAACAATAACTCTTGGGTTTTCCGAGCCGCAGATGCGACAATTTTGCTTGTTGACGAAGCCATCGAGGTGGAAATGGGCCTCATCACTCAAGATGAGTTTTCGATGAAATTCCGGATCATTTTCATGCATTTCAAGGACCCAATCAGCAAAGACTCGACGTTGTTGATGATGATCGGCCGGCTTGAGTTCTTGTATTAACTGAACTTTATAAGCCTTAAGACCCAAATCTTTATGCAAAATACGGTGTAATGACGTTTGTGGAATGCCTAATTCCAAAGAACGACGAGGAATGGACAAACCTGGGTTTTCTTCAACACTTTCGGCTACAGCAGCAATATTCTCGGCTGGTCTTGAGCGACGTGCACGGGTCTAATTCTTCACATCACTAACTTGTCCCGACAGCTCGAATTTTTCTACCAATTTCTGTATTGCGGTCCGACAAGGTGCTTCACGACGACCCAAAAATGTTCGAGTTTTACGAACCGTCTCTGCCACATTTTCACCATTTTTATAGTGAATTTTAATAATTTCAATGCATTGTTGAATCGTGTATCGTTCCATTTTTATTAATGGCGTAGTTTCTACTTGTCAAATGTCAAAAAATGACAGCTCCAAAAATTGGGCTAATTAAAATAACACCTCTTATTGGAAAACCCGATATAAATCTCATATATGTAGGTCAAGACCTAATTTTATTCCATTTTATTTCTTCTTGCAAAACTTGTTTCTACTTCGGCGAAGATGTCATAGACAGAAATCAGAAATAGACTTGATGAGGTAATGCATAATTGATACTTGGTAATATCAGCCAATTACAAAGAGATTTCTTTGTTAATTATTAATAACGAAATTTGTGTTCGATATATTGAATGGAAAGACTTCTTGTAATATATAGGGATTGTAATTACCGCAACGTTCGCAAACTATCTGTGCCGGCATTTTTACATTTGCGTGATAAGTGTTAATGTTCCTATTTAAGATCACTTTTCAATAATTCAGTAGAAACTCCGACCTCAGTTTTGGTACCCCACATTTGGCTTATCCTACTTTTACTTACTTACTGCTCATTAATTCCTTCTGGATAGATAGGATTGTTGCTTTTCGTCGACCTCAGGGTCTCTCTGGGTCTCCCTGTATGACGTATTCACTCTTCTCTAAGAATCCAGCTTAGGGCCATTTTAAAGTAATCCTGTCAAAGTGTGAATTGAGCCCAACTCCATTTTCTTCATTTGATTTTCGCATCCATCCTATCTTGACCTGACAATTTTCAAAGTTTTACGTTTGAAATCTGATCTTATGTTGGATTGAGGGTGGTACGGCATCTCGGCATTAAAAATGCCAACTGATGTCACAGTTTCGAAAATGGCGACAATTAAAATTCAATATTCAATATAATATAGTAAATTAGTGTTTGAATTTAATTTGTAATATGTGAATGTTAAGCAAACTAATTTTTTATTTCCTTTTTATACTAAAAATTTCTTGTACACTTTAAAATATGAAGTCGAAATTTCCTAGCCAACAAAGCGATGACTATCCATATCCTCGAAAAGCTCCCGATCTTATATCGACCCTGTTGTACTGTTGTAGAGTCTAAAGGGAAGAATTCATCACTTTGAGTTTTTCTCACGAGCTTTTTTGAATCTGTTTTATTTGGGATAATTCTGCATTAATGTAGTGTTTTCTATTCTGGCTACTTGACCGCAGGTTTTTTTATCTTTTTTCGTAGCACAGAGACCTAATTTTATTGAAATCAAGGAAAGTAATGGAGAATAATGGCAAATTAATTTATTTCGAAACTGGAATTTCAGCCACACTAAATATTTATACTCAACATAATGAAAGACAACATCAGAAATTTCAAATTAGCAGAATTGTTACAATCACTTGAGGTGCAACAGAGCTCTCAGTTGGTGCAGTAGGCTCCTGTTCACTTCACCAAATAGAATAAACAAAGCTACCTAGTTTTACGAAGTCGATAAAAAAAATTTAAAAACGAAATGTTGTAATAATTATTAAAATAATTTTAAAAAAAAGTTGCGTAAGCTCGGATAACAAAAACAAAGGAAGACAAATGTTTAAAACATCACAAAAGACAGCAATGAATAAGGCATTAGAAACGTCAACAAACAAAATGCTCAGCCATATTATTAACAGAAATGTACATGCGATTAGTAGGTTCGTACATTCCACAGTTAGAACTTAAGGGGTAAACATGCAACAGAGGTAGCCTTCTCAAATTTTGCCTACTATCATGGAAAGAGAATTTGCAAAGTAACAACGGAGAGTCAATATTCGCGTTTAAGAGTTGATGAACAAAAGTTACATTGGCAACCATGCGTCGTTTCTCAAGCGATCATCATAGGGTCGAAGATTAATGATCAGACTGGATACGGTCAATGTGTGCACCGTGAAATGGAGACCAGATCTGGTTAGCGTATTCAAGAAGTGGTATTACGAAGCAAGTATACAAATGTAGTGTTATGGTGGGATTCCAGAACTCTCGAGACCAACGGTTTATAAAGCCCAACATAGAACTACTCGTTGATACCATGTAGATTATCTGGGAGATAAAATTCAATACATGGTCATATTTGACATCCAAGTCACAGACAGAACCCTCGCGGCGAATGGAGGAATCCCAAAACCCATAATGGCAATTAATTGGTTTCTGATTCCTGTGAAAAGTCGGAACCTCTCATTTGTCGATATTGAGTACCAAGTATTTCTTTTTGCACCAATTATAAAATATTTGAAGATCACCCTGCATTTGTGCACAATCGTTAACAGACTTAATCTGAGCGAAAAGCTTAACATCGTCAGTATAAATCAAGACCTTACAGTACCTTACAGCAGAGACAATGTCGTCAATAGACAGAATAAAGAACAACGGGCCCAAGTGACTCCGTTGAGGTACGCCAGATGTGCTCTTCAAGATTCTAGAGATGGAATAGCGGAATAAGATTATATATGCTCTGTTATCGAAATAAGCCTCCGTCCATTTTAGAAATATTGGGGGAAGCCCACACTTTTCTATTTTTAGGAGTATCACGTAGTTAGATAACTTGTCGAAGGCTTTACTAAAGTCTGTGTAAATACAATCTGTCTGGTAGCCTTTTGCAAACCGGCCAATGGTATCCGAAACAAATTCCAACGAGTTAGTGGTTGTAGACCTGCCTGCAATAAACCCATGCTAGTTTGAGGAGAGTAAATTCTTACAGGAGGTTGATATTTGAGAGTAACTGATAGATTCGAATAATTTGGGCATGCAGGATAATTTTGCAATAGGCCTATAGTTAGAAATTTCATTTTTAATACTTTTTTTTTTATAGGTATGATGAAGGAATATTTCCATAGCTGCGGGAAACAACCACTGTCGAGCGATTTTTGGAGAATAATTCTAAACAAGGCTGCCAGGGCAAGGCAGCAAGACTTAAAAAAAATTGGACGGATCCCATCCGGAGCCATTGTCAAGTCTTTTAGAGGCCCATTAATATGGACGAGTATATCCTCTTGTGTAATTAAAAGGATAGTGAATGACATGTTATGAGAGTTGCTCATACAACTGAAGTTGGTATTACGTGCTTGAAAATTTGACGAGGCAAATGCATTGTCAAAAAAATGAACCAAATATATTATATATTTCAGACGAGTCATCACTAGAAGAATCATATACTTCACGGTATTGGAATAGTTGCCTATTTTTTTTCTTCATATTAATTAATTAAAGAAAGATGGGTAGGTCAATAAACAATTTTGCACTCATGATTTGAATATACTCATCATAAAATGTGGAGGAAAGCTTTTGAACTCGTTATAGGATGCGAGGAAGTTGTTGTGACTAATAATGGCTTTGTCCCACAATTAAATTTTCCACAGTTTATTCTTTCTATTTTTAAGACGCTCTTTATTGAACCATGGTGGTGAGATTTTAGTCAAGTTATGTAAAACTTAGAAACATCTTCATCAATACTATTGCAAGACAGCATTTTATTGAAATCAATAGATGCAAATCTACTAGAAAATTCCGAAAAGTCAGCTTTTCTAAAATTTAAAAAGTTTTGTATTTTGTCACAATTTGTTAAGTTTTCGGTTTCATAGCAATATGTAATTAGTAGAGTGAGATGGTATTTGTCAAGAGTAGACATTATACTAGGTTCAACTAATAAGTTACCCGCCTCAATAGAAAATACCAGGTCTAACTGCCTACCCATATCATTCTTTACGTTACTGATTTGGATAAGATCAATACCAAGTTATTAAGCGGAAGATAGTCATCGTCATCTTTATTTAGTACCCATTGAATATTGGGTAAGTTAAAATCACCAATAAGTAGTAATTCGTCAAGAGGTTCCATCTTACTATGAAGCTTCAGAATCAGTATGTCTATCTCTCCTATAAATTTGTTAAAAATTATCAAGGATTTCAGCATCGCAAAAGCCATGATGCAGCCAAGTTTCAGAGCAAACAACCATATCAAAACAATCTGCAACAGAGGATTTGAAGATTTGTGCAGCTTTTATCCGAATCTCTCTTTACATTTTGATAGTAAATCCAGAGCGATTTGAGTTTTTTTTATATATCTCTACTTATTTCAGCTGTATTTCAGTGCTGGGGCCCAGAGGGTACGATTAGTTTAGTAAAAGTGCCAGAGGGCTAAAATGTGGGAAACAATATCTGTCCTGCATATCCGCTGAGACAGTTAAAACAAAGAATGCAACCGGTTTTCGACTTCAGATACTTCAAGATGTTCTCACACAATGTTTCTGGAGAGAAACGGGTTTTGGTACCGTTCTGAAAGGGTCGCCAATATCATTTCCCAAAGATGACACAAATGAATTATGTAAAAAGGCACAAATTGTTGCCAGAAAGTTTAGAGAAAAAATCACTAGAAATGTAGGGAATATTTCCTAAAATGTAGGGAATATTCCCTAAAATGTAGGAAATATTCCCTTCATTTTAGGCAATATTCCCTACATTTATAGGGATTTTTCCCTAAACTTTATGGCAACAATTCGGGCCATTTTACAGTGTAGAAGTAGATGTGATGTGAACTAGATCATAGTTTGCTGTAGATTAAATAGAATTCTGATTTTTGTGAGTTGCCTAATTGGGATTATCGTGGCGTCTTCGACGGTGCCTCTGCTTTGTAGCTGATTTACGAATATGTGCATCAGATACAGGAGAGTAAAATCTACTCCCTGTTGCACGAGAGGTAATGGTTGATAATCAGAATCTCACATCAGTTGCCCTACCTCTTATTATCCAGGTTTGTGAAATTTTTGACAAGTTAAATCTCATAATGAACGAAAACTATAAAATTAGTATTTCAAAGTTTCTTATTATGACCAGTTAAATTATTCCAGTTTATTTAAGAGGAGTCAGTACCAAGATTTATAAGTTTCATACGACTTTCAATGCGAATTTCTAGCAAACTATTTGTAGCAGAAAACTGATTTATATCTTAAATTAAAGGTAATGAAGAAGTCTAGTAAATAACGTCGGCAAAAATTAAAAAAAGTGTATTGGAATGGAGATATTAGCTCGGAAACTTGTAAAAAATTGTAAAAACAGATTTTTTTCAAATCAAATTCCTCTTAGTAGGTATTCTAAGTTCTTTATATTGTGACTATTTTAGAGAGATAAAGCAAATAACGTCGAGTTTTTTTTTTTTTAATTGTTTAACTCTAATTGTACTTGTTTTTTATCTCGATATTTCACCGACGAGAAATTGCAATATTTCGTTGAAAGTTTTAGAAATATAAAGCAAAATAGTATATTTAACAATTATGTGCAAAATCAATTTTAGGAGAATTAAATCTCTTTAAAAATTTTCAATTTCTTTGAACTGCAAATTTTCATTTTCGTTTTAAATTGTCGCATGTTGGGTTTCTGTCTTTTACCCTAGATGTCTCTAATGTAACTTGTGGTCTAGGTCTAAGCTAATTTTATATGCATTTTAATACTTTCAGGACACAAACCTACGTATATTAAGTTTTATTGCCTCGCTGGTATCTAAATTGAAATTTTTGCTGAGTACTGACTCCTCTTAACCTCACATATTTGAGAACATGGCGATTTTTTTTTTCTTTTTAATTTTATTTGATTTACCATTTCGTTATTTTGAAAGAATATGATTTTTTTTAACCAAGGTTTCGAACCATATCTGTGAAAATATTTTCATATTTTCAATTTAAACGAATGCAAATTAATTCCCAGTTTTTGCTTTGTTATCAAAAATTTGAAGTGTTTAATTATGCATATTTGCAAAATGGATATGAGTTAAAAATTTCTTTTATACACAAAATAACAATTCTGTCATTAATTTGACCACAAAAGAGTATCTTAACTGAAAGCTCATATCGGTCGGAGTGTATTCCCGTATATCATCATTTCAGATTATAATTTAACTAAAAACTCATTATGGGACAGAATTTATAAAGCATCCATGGCTTTTGCTTACATCGTAGATATAGTACATACTTTTATATGAAATGAGTAAAAATTTATAGCCTCTGCACGTTAGCAATTCTGAAATAGCAATTAGTGTGAATATAGCCGCTCTGGAGAATTCACCTCGGGGAGGTTAAATGAAACTCTATGTTAGTTTAGCTAGCATCCTCAAAATTGCAGCACTGGGTCACATATGCATTTAACGATAATAGTTTTCTGCGTAATTTGTTCATATGTTCATTTGTTACTGGTTGGGTAGGGATATATTTAGCCTGGGATACATAATCTGCCAAACAACAATTTTGATAGTTTCAGCTAGCGAGAACATAGAAACCCGGCAAGAAAGTTTTATTACCGAAATGCCGAATGCATTCTCCTAGGCTTCCTTACGGGTCTTATAGTTCTTACAAATTGCTTTGCTAGCTAGCAATGCAAACATGTGTGGGAAATTGCTTTTAAGACATTTTCGTTTATACCTACATAACAGAAGAACGTGAGGTTACGAACTGCATCCCATTTTAGATTTTGTCAACATTTTGAAATGAGTCAGGTGTAAATTGTGCAAGGATTTCACTTAAATGGAAAAAATAGCTCTTGGATTTTCAATTAACGTTGCAGACTGTTGTTTCCTTTTACGAAGAGCACATGTGGTTTAAAAGCGTGGAAAATTGGTGAAATTCTCAATATCCAAACATATACATACATACATACATATGTAGGTGCAATTTTGAGAAAACTTAAACTCATTGTGTTAAGCGATTAAGGAAATTATTGTGGGAATGGTTTCTTTTTTATTCGGCTGATAATAATGCGAAATATCTTGAACGATACAATTTCTTTAAAGAAGTAAACTGCAGAGGAAATTTGTACAATATTTTAAATACTTGCATTAGATAACCTTCAGGTTTGTGCAATTTGAGCGAAACAAGCTCTGTGGTTAGCCATGACCATCAAGCAAAGGATTTCGGATTCAATTAACTATTCATGGATTTGCATGAATATTTTTTAAAGCCCTGAATTTACCTGAACCTCTTAACTGAAAGGTATATAAATTATTTTTTTAAAGAATATAGGAATATTACGGTCCAACATGATTCTCTCAAAAATGCGACTTATGAAAAAACAACAAAATCTCTTGATATGAACGAAATGTTCAATTTAAAGGAAAAATTAGTAAGAAAAATTATGTAAATACTTTATTTATTTATTGAATCAGTCTACCGAATTTAACAATCTTATACAGACTTGCATAGCATTATTACGTAAACAAAAAATTGTCATTATTGCCTTAATCTATTTTTAACAAATACAATTGATTGTCATAAAAAAATTTAATAATTACGTAAAGACAAATTATCTTCGAAAGTTATACTTTTATATTATTCTCTAGACATACAAGCATCGTCAAGTGAATTGTATTTAGATACACAATTTGATATTGATCCTTGATAATCAATATTGTTTTTATGCTGAGAAACATACAACAGATCCCTTGAACATGTCGGTCTTTCAGGAGTATAAATATTAATTAATAAAAGCAATTCGGACGACTTCATTTTAAACGAAATTATATCTTTCACAAATAAAGCACAGAAGGCTTCGCGACGAAGTTTCAGACTTGACAGACCAAGCAGTTTACATCGCACAATGTATGTTGTATGTGAATTGTTATTTTGGTAATATATTTTCTATAAAACAAATCTTTTAAATGTTTTTTTGAATAGATTCAATACAATCAACATTTACATTATAATATTGACACCAGATAATGGATTCATATTCCAGAATGGATCTCTACGAGCGAAAAGTATAATGTCATCCGTTTTAGGAAATTTAAACTACGTCTCGTAATAGTATTAATGTGTAAGGTAAACGTCAATTTAGTGTCAAAAACAGCACCTAAATCCTTAATAACATTTGTTCGAGAAACTATAGAGTAATTCATTTTATAATAAAAAAAAAAACATAGGACAAGAGATGCGATGAAAAGTAATAATTTTACATTTTTATATGTTAACATGTAAATTATTTTTAGTACACCAATCAAAAAGAGTATTCTGATCATTCTGCAGTAGTAAGCAATTATTTAGAGATTTTATTTTAATGAATAATTTTAAATTATCCGCAAATATTAGCCATTTGGTAAAAACAAAGCAAGTTGGTATATCATTAATGAAAAGCAGAAACACCCGAGGTGACCGTTATTACATCAGATATAATATTGCATAATGCTTGCGTTTATACATATAAGCCACAATCTAACTTAACCCGGCAAGCGGAAGGTTGGGTGTGACGCACCCAGACTAAGATAAATTTCTCGTTATTTTAATTGTGAATCGTTACAATACACTCAGCGTCTGAGTAGCTGCGCTGAGAGGAGTAAGGAAGCGCTGATTATCTCAGCTCATTTGAGCACCGCCAAGCAAAGTGCGTAGACTAGGTATTAGTTGACAGCGGGTGAATTACACCCACCATACGCTACGTGCAAACAAGTAAGAGCTTTTTTGTTATTTACTTTTTGATTTTTCGTTTTATTTTTAGACTAAAAATTTAGTATGTCGTACGAAGAAGAACAAAATAGGTTATTACGTCTTTTAGACGATGTTGGACTCAGTTCTTCTGACGATTCCGATAGTGAAATTGATAATGTCAATGAAAGAAGCTTTGAAAGTGACACAGAGCAGGAGTTGGATGACGAGACAGAAGAGTCTCTTGAATTGGAGGCAAATGAGAGTGAAGGTACCAAAAGGTATTTATTGAGGAAGAATGACACAAAGTGGTCTATTGTATCGGAAAGCATCGTAAGAGCAAAACAAGACAACTCTTAGAAGAAATGCAAAGACAGCTGTTGAGTGCTGGAAACTATTTTTTACTGACGACATTTTGCAAGAAATTTTGATTCACTCGAATGCATAAATAAGTGACAGGCGAGGTGCATGTCAAAATAGTCACATAAAGAAATATGTGACGACTGATATAACAATATCAGAATTAAAAACTTTTATTTGTCTGTTGTACCTAGCTGGGCGTTACAAATGAAATCATGTAAATTTAAATGATTTATGGAGGAGTGATGGCTCAGGTATCGAAATTTTTAGGACGACTATGACTTTTAAGAGGTTTCAATTTATTCAGAATTGATTACGAGTTGATGACAAGACCACACGTGCAGAACGAAAAAAACTTGACCTTTTGGCTGCTATTCGTAGTGTTTTTGAAAAATTCTTGAATTGTTGCCAGTCAACTTATTCACCATCCAAGTATACGACTATTGATGAACAACTCCATCATGTCGAGGCCGTTGCAGTTTTCGGCAGTACATGCCAAACAAACCCAGCAAATATGGTTTGAAAATATATGCCTTGGTGGACGCAAAGTCATTTTACGTTATCATTCTTGAAATTTACCCGGGAAGACAGCTACAGGATGCGTACGTGCTCAGCAACAAAGCTATCGACATTGTAGATTTACTTGTAGCTTCGATTTCAAAGAGCAATCGCCATGTAACCTTTGATAATTGGTTCATCAGTTATTCTTTGTTATTACACTTGCTAAAGCAAGATCGTTAGACGAACACAGGAACTGTTCGTAAAAATAAGGCTGAAATTCCAAAGTAAATGTTTGAAAAACGTCACACGTCTGGTTTTCAACAGGATATAATTTTAGAATCCCATGTTCAGAAAATAAGGTAGTGTTGATGATGTCAACAACATTACATCACGATGATAAGATTTACAGTACTGTAAAAGTTCAAAAAAAAAAGAAAAAAAAAACAGAAATGATTACCTTCTATAACCACACTAAGGGAGGTATAGGTGTGGTGGATCAACTGTGTGGAACTTATGATGTTTCGCGCAATACAAAACGATGACCAATGGTAATTTTTATGCAGTTTTGAATATGTCTGGTATGAACAGCATGATAATCTATGACACCAATATTAAATGCTCAGTATTACGTCGAAATTTTATAAGAGAATTTGGAATCGAATTGATTACAGAACAGTTAAAAAAACAGGGTGGAGAAGCTTTCTTAACCAAAAGAACTTCGTAAAAGGATGCAAGATCATGTTGGTGAATCCTCAAAAGCACCACCACAAAAAGTAGCCAGACCTATAAGAAGGTGTGGAATATGTGCAACTAAAACGATCGCAAAACTAAATATGTTGGTTTTCAATGCAACCGGTATTTATGTATGGAACATGCCATTTTCGTTCCTAAAGATTGCACTACATCTAAAGATGAGTAATTATATAATAATTTGAATTTGTTTTACTGAAAAAAAAAAAGATTTGTGTAATTTTTTTATATTTTTCACAAAAAGCAGTGAGGATGTGTCACATGCAAGAAATATAAATTCTAATTGTTTATGCCGCTAATTCCTTTAATAAATCTAAAAAATCTAAAAATATTTTTGTTTTTGGTTGAAAATATAAATAGTGGTTATTTAGTATTCAATAAAATAAAAAAAATATATGTATTACTGCTTTGAAGTTACGCAATTCATATTTGGGTTTGTCACACCCACCTTTCTCTCTGTGTTACGCATTTAAACCTTACGCTCGGCGGGTTAAAAAAAGAGGAGTGGAAGAATATAATTTTCTACTTATGAATGAGAAGTGGAATGCTGATCATTATCAAATGCCTTCGAAAAATCTGTATAAATTGTATCAACTTGAACACGATTTCCAAATCACTTCTAGTATAGATCGAAAATAATGCAAGATTAGTTACACATGACCTCCCCGTAATAAAGCCATGCTACTCAGGGACTATATATTCCTTAACTAAATAACTAAGCTTAGAATTAACTATATCAAATAATTTTGGTGCGACTTTGAGTACAGAGACTGGTCTGTAATTCTCTCTACAGTACTTTCGGAACCTGATTTAAATATAGGAGTGATAAATTAGATGTTTAACTAATCAAAGAAAATACCGGTACCTAAGGATAGCTTGAAACTGGCCTTGTAGTGAAATCAAGATCATTCAGACGCTTCAAGATATCATTTATCAATAAATGATCAACTCCCAAAAGGGATGTATCAGTGTTAACGGGATTTTGAGATCTAGTCTCGAACGTGGGAGGAGGGAGCCAGTTAAAACGGAGAACTCAGTCTTTTCACTTTTGTATTCAGTAATCTGCTTACACTAATATCATAGAATATAATTACAAAGAAACTTAAAACTACTAGTAAAACTATCGAATAAAATAAGAAAACAAAAGAGAGATACTAAACAATAAAAAAATTCAACAATTAAAAATGCAATGTAAAAATCCAAAAAAAAAAAAAACAAAAAACAATTCAATATTTCAATGACGTCTGAAGAAATGTGTCGGGTATAATTAAAACGTGAGACTACAATAATTAATTATTTTTAGTAAATTAGCGACAATTTTAATGCAAGGTGATATACTACTGATAGCGAATTAACTACCGAGACTAAACCCTAGTTATTGAATGGCAAAAAACTAATTATTACACCGTTTTCCATTGACCTCTACTTCGATCAAGTTCAAACTGCCTACCAGTCACTTCACTAGGTACCGACAACCCGCCTCTACTTCAGCCGAGATAAACTCTATGTCCTAAACTGATTGATAACAATAAAGCATTCAATAGCATTTTTTCTGCCTATTGTTAATCTTGATAATACTCAGACGTATCCATGAAAATGCAATAATATCGTGCAGTGACGTTGATTTGGATTATTTAATTAATTTGCAAGAGTTGTTGGATATGTTTTGCAAATGTATGTAGTAAGTTCTTAAATATCTCAGCTACTTTTGGGGAACTGTAGATATTATACTAGCATTCTGATAAGAACATTACTATTCTAACAATTAGTCTCCTGTATTTGTATTAATGATATTAATTGAGTCAAACGCCCTTTATCGCAGAGTTCTACGACAAGTAGGCTTTCATTATGTTAGAACCCAACATCAACTATGCACACGTACATACGTAGTTATGTTTTTATAGTTGCAGGAGCAGAAACTTGTTGTATTATGTCAGTAATTACTATCGTTAAATTTCAATTATGTAACGATTAATTAAAAACGATTATATAAAGATTAATTCAAGACCATTATGTGTAGATTAATTCAAAACTACGTAACTAACTATAGCTACAATGACAAAATTCTAAAAGTATTCAAAGTTGTTACTTGTTACTGTCTGTTGACTAACATAACGTCAATACGTCCGTAGATTTTAACATATCGATTTTCACTTCTGAAAAGAAGAAGAATAATAAAATAAATCTACTGCAGAATGAATAAATTTGTGAAATAAATCTTTGGTGCTGAAGTGTGTATGCAAGAATGCAGCAAATTACTTCTATAAAGAAATAATTCAGATTAGTCTCTAAATATAGAATTATTCTGCGAGTACGCGGAAAGGTAGCAATTTGCTGCTATTAGGAAATAATTCAGATTAGTCTCTGAATGTAGAATTATTCAACGTGTACGCAGAAAGGTAGCAATTTGCTGCTATTAGGAAGCAACGCAGATTAATCTCTGCATCAGAATAATTCTTCTGTTTGAGGAAAAGAGGGTTGCTGATTCGTCTCTGCTGCAGAATAAATCTTCTGCTTAGGTGTGGGTAGGAGAGCCGCTGATTAATCTCTGCGGTAGGAATGTAGTAAATGATAGGAAATTTTTAGATTAATCTCTGAAATATAGAATTGAATCTTCTGTTAGGAAAAATATTCTTGTTACTCGGATTAGTCTCCGAATCAGATGAACTCTGAGCCAAGAAAGATTTTCTGCTGCGGCTCTTCGGCTTTATATAGTCGCTGTTTCCAGTTATCAGCCTTCGCCCTATCGACGGTTGTTGCTCTTGCTTGCATTCTATTTTAGACGAAGACAGCTGACTGTGTCATGACAATTTGATTTGTCAAAATGCGTAAATACTCCCGAGGGAAGTGAGATTTAGGTAAGTTGATGATATTTATATATAATTTCGTTAAAAATAATAGTATTTTGTATGTTTTAGGTGGTAAATCTATCTGGTGGAGTATTTATACATCTCTGGACCAAGGGGAGAAAGTTCCTGACATTAGGTGAGTACTTTTTTATTGCTTTACTTTTTAAGGAGTGAATTCTTTGTGAGTTTCTTTGCGCGGGAAGAATTGAGGAATATTGCGGATGGAGTTTTGCAACGAGGGATCATCATCATGTAGGTGGACTGAGCAGGTATGTATATTCTCTGTCCAATTCATTGAAAGATTTGTTACTATAAACAGATATGAAGCAGCAGGGAAAAAGATTGTACAAATCGAACCACTTATTAAAACCATAATTTAAAACCTTAGAAAAAGAAGAAGTCGTACGCTTGGATTTTATAATGGACCAACAAGCTTTACTATTAGAACTTATGCTGTTTCCAATTGAACACACGGATTGACCATACAAATATGTATACAGGACCTCGTCCACTTTTCTAAGTCTATTAAACCACGCCTCATCAGCGATGTTTCCAGGAGCCCGATATTGCTTGTTTGTCTTTTCTTTTCCTTTTCTTTTTTTTTCAATCTTAAAAGACAATTTTCAAGCCATTTTGGGCGTTTATTAGGAACATTTAGATTTTTTAGCAAAAAACAAAACAAACAACATCAAGAAACTTGTTTATGCTCTAAGCAGATTACAACATTCCAAAAAATACCAATTTATCTATGTTGGAGAAAAAGGTGTTAAGACCTAGATAATTAATTTTGTTAAAATTTAATTTTATTTTATTGGTAGAATTCTGTAAAGTAGCAAAATGATAAGGAGAGAGATTAAAGCTAATGGCATTATAATGAATGTTAACTGACGTCAACGGACTTTTAACATCACTAAGTCAGGGATAACGAATATAAAAACTACAATTTTGTCAAAAATATAAGATATTAATATAATTTAATTGAGTTGAATCTAATTCTAATAGAATATCTATAACAAAACCGTCTGCTTTACAAGACACATTAATAGGTATTAGTATCGCGTCATCATTATTCCAGATCCCACGTAAATTACTTTAATGGAAATCACCCTTATAGCATAAGAGGTGGTCCTTGATATTTTCGAAAAAAAAAAACTTGTAATATTGATGGAGGAATATGGCTGATGCAGATATCCAGAAAATGAGACATATTGAAGTCTTCTACGCAAACTCAAATGAAAATAAATTATAAATATTATAGAAACTTACCATAAATTTTATGTTTTGAGGATCCATTATAATATTATTTGATATTGTTGATATTGCAAATTTATCGCTTTACACAAAAAAATCTGAAAAACTATAAAAACGTTCCAGTAAATATGTTTTACTTTAATAAAATGCAATTGATTGTGTAGAAAATTAATCGAAAGGAAAAATATTGAAAATGCCATCCGTCGTCTTATTAACCGACTATTTGATATTAGTATTCAAAAGAAGAAGAAAAATTTTTTCTCCATCAAAAATATAGATAAATTGATAGTATTAATTCCAGTTTGAATTGTTTTTATCTTTCCATGTTTTCAGTTACCGTAAAAATATCAGCAATAAAAGTATCGCTGAGTATGTTGCACCAGCTGAGATAAAATTTTCAAAACTAAATAAATTTTTTTCAAAAATTCGTCTATTTTTTTATTACATCAGTTTAAATTACCTATTTATTACAGTTTGACAAAATAATAACATTTAAATGTCACAAATGTAAGTGGATCAATTATCACATGGTATTATCATCAATTTGAGTAAATCAAATATCACAGAATTTGTTAGCAGTACTCTGACAATCTTAAATATTGTTTATGTGACATATTATCTGACAATTGATGTCAATCCTGACCACAGTTTCAAACCATATTTGTGATATAATGACAAAAGATTTTGTTTTGTTGCTTATATTTCATATCTGCCTACCCGAGACGTTAATCCCCGCATGCTAAATGGAGCCACATCGCATACTTCAGTTTCCCATTCAATAACTTGTACCTAAATTATTACATGGGTTACGAATTTTTGTTTAAAATTTTGCAATAAATTACAGCGTTATCCGATTTTCAGAAGAATTGCCCAAAAATGGATAAAATGTAGCAAATAGAAACTTTGGCAAAATGATATTGATTACATAACAATTGTTATCAACGATATCGGGAATAAGTTATTTATAATAATCTATGGCAAGTTATATACTGCATTCCCTTTAGCAATCAAGGATTCAAGGTTGTAAGACATAAAGCAATCGTTATACCAATTACTGTGGTTAAATTTAACATAGCATCAACCAAGAATACTTGAAATAATGCCACAAAATGTATAAAGCTAAAAACAAAGCGTTAAAGCGGAGCGTGATAAATTTTTAAATATTACGGCAAAAGGACTTTTTCCGTTTTTTTTTTTTTTAACTTCCTGCTGTGACCCATATTACACTTTACCTGTGACGGTAATATCCCCCAACATTTTTCGAATTTAATTCATTACTTTTACTGCACCGCAGGCATAACAACATCAATTTTTTTAATAGTCCACTAATTGTATAGCCATTAAATAAAATTATACGCAAAACCCCACAGAGATTTATGATGATATTGTATACGTTTGGTCTTTAAAAAATGACCACAGAACATAGAAGCAGAACAGAAATTCTTGGGCCATTAATTTTGATATTGATCTCTGAAAGAAATTCTCATCAAGGAATCCCTGAAGAAAAGCGAACACAATTAAAAAAGGCTATCAACAGTAGCCAAAAGATACACGTTACTCCAAGACCCGAAGATATGTAAGAGCAATTTTTTCTCCTTATCCGGGATTCATTTTGCCCGGACTATGGCTTTACTCCTACGTTATGCTGCTATACTTTCTGGTCTAAAGAAAGAAAAGAAAAATCTACGAAATATGTAGTTAATTCCAACTGAACGATAAAATATTTACAAGTTGTACCTCACTTCCTCTCGAGTTACTATTTCAGGTCAGATAGAGGCGCAAATGGAAACAACTTGAGGGAATTAATCGGCTGTGGTTGGATAATTAACACTCTGATTTATTTATTTGTTTTTGCTACTTCCCTCGCTGATGGGAGAATTCTTGTTAAGGGTGTTAACTGAAGTGCTATCCACTTACCGCAAACCGGAAAAAGGGCCACTTAATCCAGCCGGAGGAGATATACAACAGAATGTGATAGATTTAAGTGGACAAAATTCTTATTTATCACATTTTAATTATCAATTAAGATATATTAGATACTATCTGGATGAATCATGTTACTTTATTTTGAATTCTTTTTCAAAGTAATTACTGCGGATTTACTGTTCAAGTCTATTGTCCTATATAATAAACTACCTATACAACGTAAGTTTCATAAAATGCGACTAAAATTAGCACTTTTCTGGCATTATGCCGACATGTCAAAGTTAGAAGAGTTCTTCATAAAAATCAAAAAGTTTGATAAGAAAAGTAATGAACTGATGGCAGTCACTTAAATTAAATACCAAAGAATGGAATTATATGTAAGAGAAAATTTGAGAAGTAGTAGTAATAGTAAGTACATTCAATGGCAGTGGTGGAGGGGGGGGGTCGTGGGGGTCTTGACCCCCCCCCCTAAATTTTAAGGAAAAATATTTAATTAATTGAGTTATTTGAAAAAATATATTTTTTATTTTATACTTTTTTTATTTATATCATTCAACTTAAAAAAATTTTTTTTCCCAAAACTTAAGAAAATAAAAATTTATTTCAATGAATGCTATTGTATGCATGTGATATATGTGTATAGGTTTTTCTCGGAATTTGGGTTTCGGACCTCAGAGAAACACTTCCCAAGCCACGAAACAGACTCCCTCGCTACCACATCAGAGCCCTAAATTAACTTAGTCCTAACTCCTGTTATATTTCGGGGCTTACCTTAGCCGAAGGCAATCACTCTACGCCGTTTCTAGAAGTTATGATTAACCCATTCCTGCCTGATCGGGTGAAATTTCACCCCATGCGGAAGTATTTTTAAAAAATTCTCTAGGCCAACTGTGTAAGGTATTTGTCTGAAGTTTGGCAAAGTGGTAGAGGATGGCTGAAGCGTTGTACCCGTTTTTGGACAGTCTCGCTGAATTCTCCCGTTTACTTGTCCAAATCGGCGTTCAAAATTCAGTATTTTTTTTTTGTTGTGAAATTTTCTCATTTGGAAAATCCGCAAACATAGTAAGCATGCGAAATTTTGGGAGTTTTCTCCAGAATACATGGTTCTCAGGGTCCTATAACTTCTGTGTAAATTTGGTCTCGATCGCAGTATTTACCTGTGCACTATGAACGATATAGCTGTCAGGGGTGAAATTTCACCCGTTCGGCATCAGGTGTTCTGAAAGTATTTGAAATTTGAAACAAGAAAAACAAATTGCTTTTATTGACAAATTGAAATGATTTTCAATTAATAGATATTAAAATCAATGAGCGGCCTTTTTGGTTGGAACGTCACCATTGTGATAGCTTTCGAAGCAATTTTTGGGATGGAGGCAAATACTACACTTGGTGCAAGCATAATATGTTTTGCCTCCGGATTGCTTACATCGGCGATAATTATCACCACGTTGCACAATATGACCAATTCCATCCTCGCGAATGCGTTTTTGGTGCGGAGTCATGGTATTGAATGACCTGTTGGATCGTACTACCTGGCGTTCAATGGGTGGTAACCAGGCTTCAACGATGTCCCGTCGAAACTCGAATTGGCCCGTTTGTTATCAGTGGCATTTCTTTCCACGCATACGAATTCTATAATTGGCAATGCCATTATCCAACAAGTTGACGCCGCCCATACGTTGGTTGTATTTGTGAATGAGATCTGGTTGATCAATGAAAATCTGCTTCGATTGTCTACGGTCGTATCTTTTGGTGCGATGCAATGGGTCATGCCTGATATAGTTGGTGAGAAAGGTGACAACCTGAAAAAAAAAAGGAATTAGCCAAGCGGAATAGAGAACATTGTTGAATTTATACTAACGGAATTGTCGTTCCAACGAAGATCCAAAATTTCTTTTCTTATATCGAATACCCAACCAAACGCTCCGCGATTAAGTTTGCCAATTGTTTTGATATCCTTCAATGGGGCGTAGTTTGTCCGATTATCGCGAACAGTGCCTGTGGGAAAATATCCAAGCAATTTTAATTGACACAACAGTGCGATGTAAAAAATTTTTCGAACGTTACGGTGTGCTGCTGTGGATTTTCGAGGAAATCCAACGATTGCAGAACGACATTTGCACCCAGGCCATATCCTTGCTTATTCAGGTCGTTCGCCCCAACATAAGGCATAAATTGGTATAAATACCCATCCGATGAAGCGAGGCACTACATTTTATAGCCGAAACGTATTGGTTTGCCTTTGATATACATTTTGCATGAATAGCGTCCATAGTATGGAATCATTTGTTTGTCTATGCTTAAATGATGAGCGAAAACACCGAATTGCATGAAGTTTCTGTTCATCATTTCATTGAGCGTCGCAACTTTGGCGAATTTGTCGCGCTGATTCAATTTCTTATTATCGCACACATGGAAGTATGACTTCAATATTTTAAATCGGTCTCTGCTCATCGCATTTTTCACAACAATGTTTCTACACGAGGTGCTGCTACGCGAGGTGCTGCTACGCATGAATATTTGGCAAAGAATTATAGCCCGTCAGAAAAATTCGTGATGAACTCAATGATCTGGTTGTCAATGAATAATTCCAGCAATTGTTCTAGTTTCAATGTGCTGTACTCCTCATAGATGCTGCTAATTTTATCAACGGAGAGATCAACTGGTTGTTCATCAAATGTATAATTTCGGCGGATCCATTTCGGGTCTGCAAATTTATCGATAATCTTAGGTTGACTACTGTAAGTAGGAAGCACACGTGAAGTTGAACATTGAGGCGAGTTCTGCAAGCATGTAGAGGTTGTTGTCGCTTTCTCTGGCTTACGAGTTGATATTTGATATTCATTTGATTTACCTTGTTCATTCTGAAAATTTGGTGACGTTGCCTCTGTCTTGTGGAGAATACGTTTCGAACGCAAAGTCGGTTTTGTATCTAAAAACAATTTCATTATATGATAGACGAATAGATACGATTGAGGATAGAGACAGACGAAAAGCGGGTTCGGTTTGTAGTGTACCTCACCCCATGATGAAAGTTGATCAGACACGTTCGAAACATTCGAATAAGTCATGCACCGAAAATACCTCCATACCTCCATACCTCGCTTCATCTACGAGCAAAAATATTGGTCACAGGTACACGGTTTTTACAGAAAAATTCTGTTTCATACTTATTCTACATTTTTAACCTTATAGATACAATTTTAGGTATTTGCGGAACATCTGGTGCCGGACGGGTGAAATTTCACCCATTAATTATCTCAGATGTTAGTACAGGTATACTCCTGAATCTTTTTTTTTTATTTTATTTTAGGCATTCAGTAACAACATTTATGAATTTCGGCGAATTCCACCGGGCAGAAGTATATGCCGGCAGCAATGGGTTAAGACAACTCGCACACTTTTATTTTATTTATATATATATTTTTTTACTTTTGCTTTGTCCACAAACTTTTTCTTTCACATTTATTTTTTTTATCGCAACTTCTATTTTCTTTACCTGTTTACAATTAGTGTTCAGAATACCGCGGCGGATGATGGTTGAAATGAAATTTGATATTTTCATAAATATCGAACCATCGTCTTGCTATCGTGCATACATTGTTGCACCCAGAATGTATGCCGCTTGCGACAATTTGCTGAAAGGAGGCTTTTTGGAGAAGACTTGATCGTTTAAATCTTCACCGAGTAAATTTTATGCGCCCGATATGTGTGTATCGTGCATATCGGGCTTTTTTTCTATTGAAACGACTTGGGTTGAAATTTAAAACTTTTATTTGTCCCAAGTCGTTCTATGGGAAATACTTTTTGTTTTTAACTGAGGAATTTGAATCAATTGCTGATGGCAATTTCTTCGCTTTAAAGAGAGATAAGCCCCTTTTCAGGTAATTTTGGCATGTAACACTCCTAAAATTCTAAAATATTTGTAGCGTTCTTATGTAAAACCACTGACATTTAAAATATGGACTGACTACGTCCATAGAAATACACTGCAGAAAGTGGGCTCATTTCTATATAGCCTTCTCTTTCGATCTAAGCACCAACTACTAATTCGCACGTCACATAGAAATGTGACCTAACTCAAAATTTATCGTTTTTGAGTTAATTACACCATGAAATTGGCATATTTCTATCTGATTGTTTTTGCCGCTAGATAGCGATAATGTCACTTTTCTGTTATTTAAGAACAGATATATTCTTCATAGAATAGTGTGTCAGTGTCACTTTTGGAGTTGTGACGATCTTCATAACAAACGTAAATATGTTTTCGATATTTTAACAGTATTATTTTAAATTGTGTCACTTTTCCACAAAACAGCATTTATTTCTTACAAATTTTATTATGAGTTATGACATTTTTGCACAAAGTTCAAGTACGGAATTTAATTCTTAAAAATCGTATTTTGAGTTGTGCCACTTAAAAAAAACTTGTAAAAATATTTATTTCGCAACAAAGAAAAGCGATACAACTTAAGAGGATGCGGGATTAACAGCTAACCTCGCCAACTGCGGTAACAAAAACTTAAAATTTCTTTTATATAAATCTTCAGAAAAATATTTACTAACAAATTTAAGAGTTCAGACTATTTTTAGCAAACAATTACTATGTTAAGCTAGAATTAATTCTATGTACAGCTTTTCGTTTTTTCGCTCTCCTGAAAAGTTGCATTTTTTGAGTTGGTCACTTTTCTATGTAACGTGCGAACTGAGAAAGGGCTGTAAACAATAAATAAATAAGTGGGTTTGTCAGAATAAATGTTTTTAAATTAATTATTTGGGATAATAGAAATTCGAGAGGTTTCACTTTTTAACTTTCCGCCAATGGATTTTTCAATGTTGGCACCGACGTATGAACTATTTTTGACACAAAAAATTGTACCCGCATGAAATAGCATATCGAGCAGTCCATATTATATATGCCAGTTTGTAAAACTGAGAAAAGTTTGGCTTGAATGACTCTTCAGTTTGCACCCTATTCTATTAAAAAAATTAGTTTTTGTAAAAAAAAGTATACTAAAAAATGACATACCATCCACATCGCTCAATGCGGATTTCCTAGTTCCAAGTACTGCAGTACTGTGGTGACTATGCGAACCGACTTACTACGGCGTTGGATGTTTTTTTGTTTTTTTGTTTTTTTTTTACCCCACCCCTAATTTCAAATCCACGCCTGTTCAATGGCGTAAGTTATGGCATGCTCAGGCCAATTTAAAAGAAATGTCGATATATATTGTAAATGTCTGCCTTTACACGTTTAAAATTTTTTCAAACTGTAATTACGTTTTTCCCAGAAAAATTCTCCAGAATTCCAAGAATTTTTTTCCTATCTATCAAATAATTTGATGATTTTGTTGTATACAATAGATTTTGGTCCCATGTAGCAAAATAATGACTCCAGTTTCTACGACTGTCCATTGTCCGTACCTAGAATGATGACAGAATTGCTTGGAGCTGTACGTTTATGAACTCGGCTAAGTATAACCGATTTCTACCAACACAGGGTGTTCTACGATTAATAGCTAACTGGGCAGAAATGGATACGTCCAAACGAGACATACAACAAATTATGGAGCATCTCATGGATAAATTCTAACAATTTTGATAGTACGGGGAGTTTAAAATTATCACTTCGTTTTTTTTTTCTTTTTTTTTTTAAGAATTACCCTATGTCTTCTGAATTTAAGATTTTTTGTATAGATAATCATTCCAGCACCAAATAATGTTCTTCCATTCTCCATCCGATTCAAAGTAAGAGCTTCGAATTTTTTTTATTTAACCATTTAAAAACACAAACACTTCATTAATACAAGTTTTTCATATCGAATTGAAGAAGATCAAAGTCTTCAGTCTGCAGCGGTGGTAAGAAATTTTTTAAAATGGTGCATTCAAGCTAAACCCACATTTATATTATTTTCTTTTTAACTTTTCCCAAACAATTTCCACTTTTACTAAATTTACTAAAATTAACTTCCAAAATAGTCCTGTTTAGACGGCACAGTATGAGGTACGCTTTGAGCTACCTCAAAATGCCCTTCATCAGTCAACTTGCTGCCCTTTCTGCCTTACAGTCGGTGGAACAAATACATCGACAAATTATGTAAAGCAGGCCCGTGCGCAGGTTTTTTCGGAAGAGGGGGTTTTCAGAACTTAAATACTTTAATTAATATCATGGTACCGCTTAATGATAAATTTGTACGAAAAGAATATTCAATTGATATACAAACTTTTTTGTTCTTTGTTTCAATAAATTGTTACGCCAAGGTACAATGGAATTGCATCGAGCCTTAAATAGTTTTTGAGACTAGGGAAAGTGAAAAATAAACACCCATTCACAAGTTGTATAATTTTTAAAAGGACATTTAGAAATGCATCCTTGCTACAGATACAGTGAATTGTTAATTGTTTTTTTTTTTTTGTTTTGTCTTCAATTCAGCGACCATCATTGATCCATACTTCAGTTGAATTGTCGTGTAAAGGTGTAAGTTTCAAAGAATTGTCCATACGCTGCCTCATCTAAAATTTTCAAACATGATAAGTTTGACAAAACGATGCGACTTTTCCAAAAACGGCCCTCTAGATGAGTACTGAACAGATCAAGGTATAGTTTGAAAATCTCTAGGGGCTTATATCTCACGCTTATTGCTTAATTATTTTTTATCTCCTCCCCCTCGCTCCACCCATTCTTCTAGCAACACTCTATAATATAAATTATTTCGTTACCACTGCGTTACGTATTCGGAATTGTTTTCAGGGTAGTGTTTTATACTCCTGCCGAATAGGATAGATGAATTAGTTTGGGAAGAGGTTTAGCTAAAGAAGAGGCGCAGCACTTGAGTACCAGGGCCGAAATATTATCAGGCCCAGCAGCTTTAGACACATTGAGACTTGCAAGCACTTGTACGGAAATGCAACGGTCTTTGACTGTAGTTTCATGTCGGTGGAGAAGGACGAACTGGCAAAGAAGGTTGGAAGAAAGAATTCGCAGTAAACTTAGGTACAAACAAATTGGCTTTGTTCTCCGTTGTGAATTATGCCTAATCTACAATGCATGGTAAAACCACATCGTCAAAACGATATCGTTTGCTGAAGAATGCATATAAATACACGTAATATATAAGTAGTGGTAAGCTGCAAAATTAAACAGCTGTTTAGCTGTCAATTATCATAAATGTAAATGGTTTATCGATTTCAATACAGAATTATATCAAAAAAAGTATTTGGTCTAAATAATTTATACTATAGTATAGTAAACTAAGAAATGGTTTCGGACAAGTCGAAAAATATAAAAAATTACATTCAATACTGAAAGTACAAGTTTCAGTTTACAGCTGTTTTGTTCTAAATTCTCCTACATGGTTCTAAATAATGCTGAATACACCTGAGATATTACTAAATCGTTTTTGTTGATTAACTACTACACATAAGCTCGTGCATATGTCGTCAAATGAATGAAAGAATAGAAACATTTTTGGAAGCATGAATTTTCAAATGCAAGAGTGGGAAGTAAACAAAAAAAATCAATGTCGTCTTGACGACGTGGTTTTACCATGCATTGTAGATTAGGCATTAGGGGCGGTACCGAAGAACTGGTGAAGTTGTTCTTGACTGTATTAACAAGAGACCAGAAACTCCTACTACTCTTTCGACAAGTAAAGATTTTCTGTCTGCTGCTTTGGTCGAATTGGAACTTCGCTCGCTGAATAATAGACTTTACATGTGTTACAAGCCTCTCTATAGATCTGTCTGAATTCCGCTAAATGTTAATAATAGTACCATAACAGTCGCTTTTTACGAAGGGGACTGGCGGGTATCAGTGATGATATGGAGAATTGGGCCTAAACGAGACAATAGTAGATTACACTGACGTTGAGTACTTGTCAGGATGAAATGTTAGAAACACATCTAATAGAATAGCACTATGGCAAACGAGTTGGACTTTCAACTAATTACTGCAAGATAAAGAACTAAATAGTTCAACATGTCTTCCCGCTAGACTTGTGATTGAAGAATGTCTGAGCCACTGCATGTTATGGACTTTAAAATCGCCAGCAATAACGATTTCGAAAGTAGGGGATTTGGTTAAAATATTATCTATATTGGAGGATCAAAAAATCAAGCAAGCATACAGTGTCAGCGTCAGACATATTGGGGCCAGTGGCGGATCCAGCTAGGGGGCGCAGGGGGCGCGCGTCCCTCCCTGAAGACCACTAAAAAAAATTACAACAGATCGTCTGAAGTTTTCTTAACAAAATCTATTCTACTGCCCATTTTGTTAAAAATATTAAAAATTTTTGGAAGCGTTCAATTTGAGAATAGCGCAGCCCTTATGGCTAGTACCTCAGCCTTCGCTCCACTTTAAGTCGTGGCTGTTGAATCCCATAGAGGAAACAGGAAGTGCTGATACCTGTCAAATTCATGTATGTACATGAGCGCGGCCTTTTTCGGGGTATTTGAAGCAGGGCAGACATTATTCGGGTAAAAGCGATGGAAGGCTTGTTTCAATTAAAAACAGCTGTCAATTGATGAGTCTTCGATGTAAAGCAATTACGACTCTCAATTGGAAAAATTCAACGAAACTACATAACGGCAAGCAAACCATTGTATACACTACGAGTTATTACATTTAAAGCAAACAATTTATTTTGGAATATTTTTTTTTATTGTAAATTGCAATAGTTTTACTAGAATGCTTAGCTCACAAGTAAAGTAAACGGAAAATATAAATGATGATTCGGAAATTTTCAATCCTTATCTTAGAGAAATTGATTGGTCGGTCTATTTTGCTTCGAGCGATGTTGATGAATGCACATTAGAGCTTCGTGGCATTTTAAGTCTTAGCATACATGAATACATTCCTTATTCCTACAGCACGTATCAACAACAGCAAAGTCGCTCTTGGTTTAACGATATGTTCAACCAAGTAATAAAAGCGAACGAGCCTGCTTTTCATGGGTAATCAATTGCATTCATGTCTAGAATTAAAACAAGTCGACAAAACTTCATAGAACACCCCCAAGTCCATTATCCGGAGAGAAAAATTTCTTTTTAACAGAAATGTTATACTAAGAATCTTGGAATCAAGGAAAGGAAAGGACCTGGTCCGTGGTCAAAACCATCAGGAACAACTTCACCAATTCCTCTATAGCTTCGCTACATAGCAATGTTGAAGTGGTTGGTGATTCCCTGGATAAAGATAATATTTTGATTGGTAGATTTGCCTCAAATTCTCGTTTTCTATTCACTTCACAGACACCTATGTTGCGTCTCCCCGTAAGAGAGCTGTGCTCACCGTCCTTAAGGGGTTAAATGTCTCTAAAGTCATAGGTCCTGATGGGGTCTCACCCCTGTTAATTAAAAGCTGTGTCTCATCCTTGGCTAAGCCTCTGCGTAAACTATTCTACTTGTCATATTCGACAAGAAAATTTCCAACTGGTTGGAAACTAGCTTACGTTCAACCTACTCCCAAGAAACAAGTGGGTAGCGGTCCTTCAAATTATCGACCAACTGCAATTAAAGCCTTAAAGGTTTTTGAATCTTTTATTAACTCCAAATTAATAAAGTACCTATCTAGAAACCAAGCAACTCATCATTGATCGTCGATATAGCTTCTGGACTGGACTCTCGCCTGGAGACTTGCTGGGTTTTTTTACAGAGCGTTGGATCGCTAATCTCCACAATTGTGGTGATCCAAAATCGTTACCCTAGATATTTCAAAGGTCTTTGGTAGAGTATGGCAGCCAGCACCTTTAGTTGAAGCACCTGGTCTCTACCTCTTCTATTATTATATTTTGAAAGCCTTTTATCTGATTACCTAATATCGGTTGTACCAGAGAGCGTCTCACCAGAGCCTCACCATATAAATGCAGATGTTCCCAGAGCTCTGTTATCTCTCCACTCTTCTTCTTAATTTTTCTAATGTTCAGATTTTCCTTACTTTTAAGCCTATCCATAGTCTTGCCTATCACAGTACCCTTGATTTCGATTTAACACTCTTACGAACTCCAAAGGTAATGCCACATCTCTTAATCGAGTTTACATGTTTAGGTTATTGATTAATGGCCTTGATAATATCATCGCTTAAGACAAAGTGAATCGAATTCAAGAATATAAGTCCCAAGCTGTCTCATGTCTTTAAAACAAAATCATAACTTTAACACTGACTTACGGTACACCGTCTTTATGCATTCTTGGCATTAATATTTCCTGTAAATTAAGCTGGACAGATCATATCTTCTCTGTTGCCAAAGAAGCATCAAAATGTCTTTAATTTAAAACAATGTATAAGAGATATTTCATCCCATCGAATCAGACCTAAAATGGAATACAATTCTCATATCTGAGCCGGGACTGGTCGCACAGTTGTAGCTTTTAGAGCCTTCAAATGAATGGTTCGGAAGCTTGACACTTCCGCCATTCACAAACCAAAACAAAATAAATAATTTAACACCTCGTTTGACTTTCTAGAGTGGCAAAAGTTGAACGTTGATCCACTTTCTTCGTAGAGAGCGGTAGCCTATCTGTTCGACCCGGATCTTTTAAATGTTATATTTTGTGTATTTTATATTTGCGAGTGGTGGCGAGTATCTTGGAACTTTGACATGTTTCCGGGCTATACTGTTTGTAAACCATAGTTGCGCCCCCTCCTCAGGAGAATCCTGGATCCGCCCCTGATAGGGGCTGCGGTATAAAAAACAAAAATGAATGATATGTTGATGAAGTTTAACTCCAATCCAGACGTTATTAAACTCAGGATTAGTTGAAGCTAATTCAGATACAATGGTGAAAGGCAGATCTTAACGAATGTACACAGCGATTCCCGACTGGGGAGAAAAGAGTGGCACAAAATGATAACCCGGTATGCGAAACTGATTGATATCAGCATCAGAAGTAACCTTGATTTCACTTAGAATCAAAACATCCGGTTTAAAAGAGGACAAGTAGAAGCTTCCAAAATCTAAACAAAGCTTTACAGGCCTTTGGAAAGCCTATTTTTCGACCGAATTCTAGAGCTGCTGGAACCTTTATCGAATTTCTATGTTGTGAAGAGAACATTTCTCATTTTAAATCGTTGATTTTATATTGAAGCGAGGCGTTTCTAGCTTACCCTTACGTCATCAAGTCGAGGCATAGTAGAGGCATCGTCGGTTTTATGTTCGAGTGACGCGTTAACAGTTTGAATAGATTTCGTACTTTTTTGGCTCATTCTGTATATGATTTGATAGATAATGAAATTTTTAGCAGCAACGCTGTTCGAAATGAAAAGCTGCTGTTGATGACATGCTTATTTTGAAAAAAATCGTTCAATGAAAAAGTGAATTAGAGTTCCTAAACTTTGAATTTTTTTAGCCCTGTTTTAACAAATAGACAGAGGGAATACAGAGGTGAAAAAAAAAACACGTTATGGATCATAGAAAGTCTTTAACCGTTATATTATTTCTAATTAATTTAAATCATCATTGTGGGGTCTGAAGTTTCCTTCTAATGAAAAATTGGGTATTCTAATCAAACCAACGCAGCGACCACAGTATGGCAGTATCCATGGGAAGAGTTTTATTCACATATGCATACATATTTACTGCCAGATGGGATTTCACATAGAAAAGTAAACTATACTATTTCAACGAAACAATACAAATTTTGATGCATTCAATGTCCTAAATGGAACTATGAGTGCAGTAATTGAATTTTTCTCCAAGCATTTCTGAAATGTTACAATGAAAATACATTTTTACGGTGGCAGTGGCTAGTATTCTTCATTTATGCTGCAGTGAAAAACACCAGCCTGAAATGTCAACAGCTCTTTCGCTCTGGATGAAAGTTACCCATACAAGCCTCAATGGTCTTTCCACCAGCATAGGTGTCTACTCAGAATGTTTTTCTCAACTTCTAGACCGGACATATTTACGACCGAAGTCCACATATTAAGGGCATAAATCATTTACGATATGCGCATATATTCGCTCACAGTCGCATAGAGCTGAACTCAAGCTTGTAATGGAAGGATTGATGCAACATTTTGAAATATTGCTATGCGTTTTTCATCCGTCCTTGTAGCAGGAATCCTTGCACCCTCTCAGGCCACCATGCAGTTCCTGTCGTTGAGTACGTGACTTTTTCGCATGTTTTATAGCCGTTCGTCTCTTCCGATATCTGTGCATGCTTAATGCCTGAACTGAAAGGATAGCCCGTATGTCTGCCTATGTGTATGATGTGGTGTAGATGCCTATTTCTCTTATATTAAAATTCAAGAATTATTAATTGCTCCACAAGATAGGTTATGCATGTCTTCTTTTTTATGGCAAAAATTTTGCTGACCTCAGAAAGAAAGAGGAGGACATGACAAAAAGTTACGGCTGAGAAACGACTTCTTGCGTTTTATATTAGAGAAATATCCAAAATAGTGTCATGAGTAGACTGGACGATAAATGTTATAGAGCCGTTTAATGTAGGCGTTCAGTAGAACGTGCAGAAAAACGACTTCCTGATTTCAATTCAGCAAATACTAAAGAAACACATACAAGCAATAAAATGTATATAGGTACATATTTAGAAACATTCTCAGTCAATGGTGTACTTGGATGAATGCAGAGGGCAAAGCCTCAAGGTACAATTATTGCATCCCACTTTTTTTTACACTATCGTTTCTTCTCTGCACAGAAAATTTCTCAAATTTCATTTCTTTTTTGGAATTAATCATATAAGATATAAAATAAGATATAAACCTTAGGGTAATTTGTGTACTTTTATTATGTGTCAGTTATTCAAATATAGATCCACAAGTATCGTTAGTATTAAAAATTTTTTTAGGGAAGAGTGTATGAGTGGCATATCCCCTTCCTTATCCACAGGAATACTGGAAAAATTCCACTTCGAATAGGCCATTGAAAGACTGAAATTAAGTAATCACATTCCCAATTTGATTCGTTTGTTGTAAAAATATAGTATGGCTGACGCTTTATTGCCAGTGGTTAGTATTCTTACGTTCATGTCTACTGATCTAAGAAAATATGTTTGACCCAGAGCTGGGCAAGTACCAAAGAAAATGTATACTTAAGTTCAAGTACAAGTACCGAAGGCCTGAGTATTTCAGTGTAAGTACAAGTACCGCATGTATGAAAAGTACTTGTAACTAAGTACTAAGTCTATAAAAAGTACTGAGTACTTTTTGAAGTACTTTTTAAAGTACTTTTTCAGAATCTTTGTACGTTGGCAGTAATATAATGAAGTTTATCGAGTTCAGTTAATAGATATTAAAAAATCAATACCTTTTGAAAACTATAGTATGTATAGTAACCAGTCGCTACTATTTATAGTTTTTCATAGTTTTCGGTGCTGCAAGTAGAGTACAACTTTCACTTCTCCTTTCAACACTCAGAAAAACCATAAGAAGTCCGCCTTAGCACCCATTATCGCCTCCAATAATGCATAAAAATTCTAAGGAAAAAATTTCCAGTAAATTTCTAAGAAAAAATTGAGGCCTTCCCTACATCAGGTCGAGGCATTGTTGATTTTATATTGGAGCGAGGCATTGCTTGCTTACCCTTGGTTATGTCCACTGACGTATATAATATGGACTGCTTACTTTTCTATTTCACGTGGGAACAAATTTCTTGTGTCAGAAGAGTTCTTACGTCGGTGCCAACATTGAAAAATTCATTGGCGGGAAATTGAAAATGTTAGCACGCAGCTCGGGAAGTGATTTTAATAATACATTTAGAAATTCTAATGCGTATCTAATGAATACATTTTCTTTGATAAAACATTTTTTGTCAGTAGGGTTATCCTAAATGATTAATTTAAAAACATTTATTTCGACGAATTTACTAATTTATATGTTATTTTCAGTTCTCTCTCAGTTGGTACTTGGTGCTTAGGCCGAAACAGTCAGCAATATAGAAGTAAGCCAACAGTTTTCAATCCATATTATACATGTCAGTGGTTATGTCATCAAGTCGAGGCATCGTCGATTTTATATTCCAGCGAGACGGTTTTTGTTCGACTTGCACAGTCTTGTGCGTATGTTATTAGTTTGTCTAAGGCTCTACCTTGACGCGTGAGTGCTACACATTCTTTGACAGTTCTTTGCGTGCTTTAAAACTCAACAAAAAAGGAGTTGCGCTAGAGATTGTATTTGCTTTTCTACGAAGAGTTAGATATTTGTAGGTACTTAATGGACTCAGAAATACTTAAGTAAAAGTCTTTGTACTTAAGTATAGAACTAAGTCTTAAGTACAAGTAAATAGAAGCAAGTACTTATGTATGTTCAAGTACTAAGTAGAGGCATTTCAAAAGTTTTGAGTTATAAGTCTTAAGTGACGAAAATGTACTTTAAGTAGTACTTAAGTCTTTTTTTACTTAAGTATTGCCCAGCTCTGGATCCAATAACATTAAAGTATCGTTTGATTTCTCTCTGAATATGCTATTATGAATTTTTATAAACACAATTTAAATAGAATCTTTTTTTGATGGAATTTATTGTTTACGAAAAAAATACAGAATCGTATCTAGCGGGGTAGCGGTAGTTCTACTTAGATCATATTATTAAAATGTGACTATGGTAGCATTTATTTACAATACATTTTTTCCTTCGAATTTTCTTGAAAATTTTTCATCAGAACTTTTATACTGTATTAATGGCCAGGCCAACAATAGCCCAATAATGTTAGATTCACTCGGTTCTCTGGGATGTTTACAATTTTTATGGGCATAGATCATTTTTCTTAGGAACTTTTACAAAAATGTTTCCTTATAATTTGTACGCGCTGTTAAATATGGTCGACAATATTTTCGAAAACAAAAAATTAGATAGAAATTGGTGGGAGTTAGATTCATCACGTTATTCAAAGAAAATATTTCTGATGAGTTCTTTTATTATTATAATCAACACCTACTGCGTGAACGATCGGTATAAAACGGAGTCTCTTTGCGCGTTGAATTGGATTAATTTTTCTGAAGAGTTTGTAAAAGCGTGTAACTTGAAATTAATACATCGTACTAGATTTTTATATTGAGAATAGGAGGTAAGCTACTCGCTTTATTTATTTTGTATGGTTAATATTATACTAAATAGTAGCTATTTTGTATACTTTAACTAAATTACAACTATATTTTTATAATATTTATTGAACTAGTTTCCAAATAAAAGAGCCCACTTTGAAGGTAATAGAAACAATTTATTCTTAACGTTCTATTTAGTTATTTTTTGTATATGTTTTTTAGAAATTAAGAATGAAGATGTCAAAACAGTCGTCAATATTCGCATATACAATGAAAAATCCGAAACAGGCAGAAAAGTACAAGGAGGAGAACACTAAAGTAGAAAATGCTGCAGGTAGCCATAAAATGATTTCAGCTGAATTAAGTGTAAGGGAGGCAGACAATAGCGGTGCAACTATTACTACAACTAATGAAAGTCGCGAATATGTTAATAGATACGATATAGGGTTATATGTAAATAAAACACCTTCTAACGAATCAGTAAAAGAGAAAGATTTAAACCAACCCTGGCTACTACCAACAAATTTTAAGTTTCTTATGGCCTATGGAAGAAATCTCTCATTTCAACACTACTGGCTAAAGATTTATCCTTGGCTAGTATATTCAAAATATCTAAATGGAGTATTATGCAAATTTTACGTTTTATTCAGCCGTACAGTTGGAGGAAGAGTAGATCAAAATTTAGGAGGTTTGGTCGCAAAGGAATACACGAATTGGAAATACGCTAAAGAAAATTTTGAGAACCACGGAGGAAATAAACTTCACCGAGCAATACAAGCAAAATCTAATTTAAATCTCGAAAGTCCACAAGGACCACAGCAAAGAACGATAGCAGATATAAATAAAATTATCAAAAGAGAAATTACTTTGAAGATGTGAAAGTACGTGGTAAGTACTTAGAATTGGCCTATAATTACCTTAGATCCGTGCAACCAACAAGTGTTGAATTAGAAAGGGCATTTTCGGCTGCAGGGATTTTCTGCACAAAAATACGGTCACGATTAAATAATGAAAGCCTAAATGCGTTATGTTTTTTAAGAGCGTTTTTTAATAAGTTGAATTAAATAAAAACAGAAAAAACTTTAATAAAAAATTTGTATTGTTTGATTTTTATCAATAATTATCGAAAAATCGATATATGATAAATTTTTTATCGATTTAGCGATAATTAAATTTTTGGGATATTTTGCAATTACTACACTAAAAAAAATTTAGTTTTCAGTCCAAATAAATTTAGCAGGAACCACAATAAGTGTTTGGGATTGTTCTTGCCACAAAAAATATTATTGTTCATACAAGTATATTAAATAAAAAAAAAAAAAATTAAATAGAAATGTTATTTCTGGAAAACAATTTTGGTTTATAGGAATCAAAAATTGTTTACATTGGATAATTTAGTAATTCAGTAGTAGTTTGATCTGAATTATAGTTTTGACTGAAATATTTAGATTTTAGCCACATTAACATAATGTTTGATATAAGCTGGTAAGTCCTTCTAACGAAACAAAATACAATATACAATTCAGAATTTGATGAAATAATTGAAAATTCTTCTAAAAAAATATAGTTGCTTCTCTTTTAATTACCTGCAAACAATTCAATCTTTGTTCTAAATATTGCAAATTTTGGTTTGCATGGTCACCGATTTATTTACTGTAATATTTTAAAAATTGTACAATTTAATATTAAGGTACGGTTGACGCTAACCAATCTTTTACTGTATTGGAAATACCTTTCAATCGACACGATGAAATAGTTAATTCAAATATTGTTATAAAGATTCGTATAGTATCACTTTAACTTGATTTGTTATTGTGCTCTTTCTAAAAGCATTATCGAAAATCCATAGTACCTATCAGGAAGATGATCACTACCACTAGGTACACTGTTTTTGGGTACTAAGTAAGTTAAAGAAATTATTTTTTGAAACTAATATTTTGTATTCACATAAGTAGGTTATAATTATAATTTTAAATACCATAAACATTACATTGATTTAAACATTCCGTTAAATGTGTTATTTCTTTTATTCTATTTTTTTTTTTTACATTTAAATATTATTTGTGCCAAGTTTTAGTAGAATTAAGTTGTAAATTTTTTATTCAATAACTGTTTACAGGGAATACATAAAATTTAGTTATTTATTTATTTATTATTTTTCTACAAAGGAAATATGTCAGTCACTTTTCAGTTGCTGACAAAAATATGCTTTTTCATTTGAAATTATTATATACTATTCAATTGAATAAAATACAGATTTTTCAGGTATCAAGTAGCTTTGGTCGTTCTCAAATTCACTCAGTAGCTAAAAAGAAACAATTTTATTAAAAATATAAATTTTTTAAACTTAGTCAATGCATACCTCATAATGTTGAATAAAACATTCCTGCACTTCTAATTTTGACGGTTTTCTTTTGTGCGATATATGTAGTAGGATTGGGCACTATTTGAGGGCATTAAACCAATAATTTGCCTCATGTTGGGATCTATAAAAACATCTTTTGAAAGTTAAAAATGTGTTCTTAAGAATTCAGAGGATCGCATGGAAATGTATCTTTTAATATGATTGCGCACATCTGATTAATTTGAACGACATGTCAAACCTGATATATATTATATAGGGAAACAGTGATGTGATAGTTGTGATTAAATAAAAAAAGGCTTACCCAGTTTTTCTACTGATAAAATTTTCAGATATTTTTTTAAAGTCGTACTTTTAAACAATGCTGCTTTTGATATTAACTTTTCAGCTACTACTGCGGGGTCTGCTTCTAGTAAGCGTATGATACAAGGATCTAGCATCTATTTCAGCCTAAAACAATGGAAATATGATTTTTATATCGATATAGACCTATAACTATATATAAACTTAACAACTAACAACTCATAATCTTTTGGTTCGGTAAAATCCAAAAACTTTTCAATAGGTTATATTCTACAGTGACAATTATTGTGTTCAAAATGGATTCTCTTCTAATATATATTATACATATATGTTTACTTTTCCCCAGGGTGAGACGTTCTTTTCCCAAAAATGTATATTGAAATTAATACTTGAATTAATTTCCTGACTTGAACTTATTGCAGTGGCTGATGGCGGAAAAGCTGTCAAGCTATCAGCTTTATGTACTTTTTTTCTGTGTAATAATTGCGGCTTGAGATAGAAATTTTTTTTCTTTTTTTTTTATATGCTGCTTGTCCAAATTCTGCAGGGGTATAGTAAACACTTCTACATTTAGTTCCCTTATTAAAGTTCTCTCATCGCTGGGACGAAATGCTCCATAGTTTTTTTTTTTTTTTTGTATTGCATTTCATAGGTAAAGTAGACAGAATCGCAAACACTTTCAATACATTGTGATTAAAAGAAATTAGGTTAAAATTTTCCCATAAAAGAATTTTTACATTCGCGTTAAAAAATAATATTTGAAGACGGAATACTATGGACTACAAATAAATATGTTTTCAATATTAACGCTATATGAATTATTAATTATGAAATATTTTCACTTACCAAATATCTGCTTAGGCTTCTATATAATCTTGTCAGAAAATTCACTGTTTGCACTGCACTGCACTAATGTAAGTCTAAATACTTTGACTATAAGTTGTAAAATGACCGAAGCAGAAGCACGCACCAGACTATGGAATAACCCACTTTCTGACAAGTGTTAAATATCTTTGGGAAATAATCCATGTTTGTTTAAACCTTTTTGTAATTGATTAGAAGCATTTACAAATCGAAGCGAATAGTTGTCCCATATATTTGAGATAGTAGCCACTAATAACTAAATTATTTGATCTTCCCAGCAAGTAATGTTATTACTTGAGACGCATAAGAAATCAACGAAATTTTTAATGTGGCATGGAAACACTTAAAGTGTTTGATGTAAATAAATTAATATTTATAATAAAAACTACTTAATTGGAGGAAACATTTTATCACTACAAGTATATTCTGCAATCTGTTATGAAATTATTGTCACTATTTAAAAGTAATTGTTTCTTGGTGTAAATATTATATAATTTTCTGGAAACACTTCGCAAATACTTATTTTTTTTTAGTGTACATGCGACAATCAATGAGTCTTTCCCGATAAAGGGAAACAAGTCAGATTTTGCGAAGGCTCAAGCAGAACTAGTCATCAAACGCAACCTATAATGTTCCAGATACATAGGTCCAAGTTTCCCTAATATCATTCTATTATTCAATATTACACCTAAGCTTCTCGCATATTTCACAAATGTAGCGTTAGAGAATTTAATGCAGGTAAATATGAAGAGTCTAAAGTTTTTTTATGTTATTAATCCGTATTGGGGGTATACCCAGGGGTGTGCTGGAGCTGGCTCGCACCAGCTTGCGCGAGCCGGTTGTTAAATTATTACGCGAATAAAAATTCAGATCTTTCTCATATTTAAAAAAAAAAAAAAAAATTAGGTTGCAAAGATTGTTGCCAAATAAAAAACTGGGGCCTTGAAAGCGAAAAACACGTACATGTTTCGAAAGAATGGATAGCAGGATAGATTGTTCCTAACGGTTTAAAAAGAGAATCGAGACAAGCTTGTCTTCGCAAAAAAATTAAAGAGCATTCATTCCCTGTCTCATGCACATCGTAAAATTCACGAACCATTAGTAAATGCGATAAACAAATTTTGATTACTGTAGTTGACGTTTTAAATTCAGAAGCAATTAATACTACAATTAAAATTTTTGATACCATTTATAGTCTTGTAAAGCGTCATCGCCCATTTTAGGATATAGAAGGCGCTTTAGAATTACAAAAACAAAACAAAAAAAAAAACAAACAAAAATGGGATTGATGTTGGAAATTTTTTGCATTCCAGATTTAGTGCCACACCAATAGCAACACATATTGCAAACGAAATTAAAGTAACGGTATTTAAAAACATTATCAAATAAAATTCAAAAATTTGTTTAATAATCGATGAAGCATCGACGTTTTCTAGAAAATGTACTCTGGTCATGTGATACGTTACGTTAATTGAGTGTTTGGAGGAATATGGTTTTAATAACGATTATTAAAAAAAAATCTAATAGCATTCTGTTCAGATGGTTGGTTGAAATGTTTCCCAATTTTGTGGTGTATTGGATATACCATCAATCCAACAAGAACCAAACTGAATTGGAAACCGTTGCCAAAGAAATGAGTATCGAAATAATTAAGATTGGTCACATGTTAAGTCCTCGGTGGGAAGCTTGCAACTTAAGATCTGCTACGGTGGTCTGGTGAGCATATCCTGTGCTATACACGCATTTTGCCCACTCGGTATCACATTCTGGAATGGCTAAAAGATTAGCCAATACAAATTTTATTAAAGATTTGGCATTGATGATAGACATATTAGAAGAACTTTCCATTCTTTTAAATGCCCTGCAATCGAGAAAAATAAATATCTGGAGAGCCGATAAATTAATTAAACGTACACAAAGAACAATAGAATTGCGAAAAAATAATTTTGGAAACCATGAAAGACAAGTTGCAAGTTTAATTACTTAAAATGAGTTTAAATGTATATCATTTGAAAACAACAATAAATTTAAATCTATTCCAAGAGAAAAATTATTAGATAGTGTCACGCAAAATATAAAACTACGACTTTTATCTGCTACCCATATAAATTTGAACAAAGAGCCTACGGATGATAACGAAAAGTATTATAATTTTATAAAACTTTTCGAAATTTTAGATCCTTGCACGTGGCCAATAGATAAAATTGTTTCACCTTGGTTAGAAGGGGAAGAAGAAGTTTTAAAATTAGGGGAAATTCTAAAGTATAAAATTGATATTAACAAATTCCGTGATTTCGTTGATTCAAACTTAGAGTTTAAAAATATTCATGTGTCAAATATAATTTTAAAAGCAAAAAAATAGCAAATACCATTGCAGTTAGTAGTGCAGAAGCTGAAAGAGTTTAATAAATATAATTGTCACAAAATTGAGAACAAGTTTAAAAGTCGATTATGTTGCTGATTTAGTGACAATTAATTTATTGGGGAAGCCAATTGATGATTTTAATGCTACTCCATATGTAAAGTCTTGGATAAACAAAAATCATAAATTAGCAACCGAAACAAGAATTAGAAAAAGTGCCCAGAAAGAGTTTTCTGATAATGAAGTAGGCATATGGAGCTTATATTAATTCTTATTACATAACTTATGTTTTTTTATTTATTTATTTATTTATTTATTTATTTAGAACTTCATCAATGATCTGATTACTGAGTATACAAAAGTGAAATATAGCAATAAAATAACAAAAGCATACATAACCATAATAACGATAAAAAGTATACATAACAATAATAATGAAAAACAAGTAACATTAACTAAGCTGATCTCTTATTTGACTTTTTGAAAGATGAAAGTCAATGCAATCAAACTGGCGGTTAAAGAGACGAGACATTGATGAAACCGGCTCGTGCATGCCATAGTTTGTACTATGCTGAGGAACAACGAAGAAGTCACAGTTCCTCAAGGAGCGCACGGGAACAGATATATTGAAAGTATTTAAGAGCTCAGGGGAGTTTATCACTCCTTGTATACACTGAAATGCAAAGACAACCCTGGAAGTTTTACGTCTATTCTCAAGAGAATCTAATGGAAAGAGTTTAAGTCTGTCAGCATATGGAGGCAGAATAATAGGGTTGTCCCAATGAAGTCCTCGCAGGGCAAATCGGATAAATCTCCGCTGGACAGCCTCTATGCGATTTATATATACAGAATAGAAGGGAGACCAAACAGGACTGGCATACTCCATAATGGGTCTAACGAATGTGCAGTAGAGGATCTTCGTTATGAATGGATCATTAAACTCTTTTGACCATCTTTTTATAAACCCCAGAGTAGCATTAGCCCTGGCCACGATTGAATTAATATGATGTTCGAAGGAAAGACGAGTATTAAGGAAGACATCCAAATCTTTGGTTTTGTCAAGTCTAGTTAATAAGCATCCATCTAAAGTATAATTAAACTCCAATGGCCTCCTTTTACGAGAAAAGGACATAGTAGTACATTTGCTAATATTAAGAGGAAGACAGTTAATAGCACACCATTTATGAAAGGTGTCTAAGTCCGAGTTTAAAAATCCGCACTCGTTTTCATTAGAAACAATGCGGAAGATTTTGGCATCGTCGGCGTAGCAAAGAATTCTTGAATTAGCCAAAATCAGAGATACATCGTTGATGTAAATTATAAAAAGGAGTGGTCCAAGATGGCTACCTTGAGGTACGCCGGACGTATTATTTATTTCGTCAGAAAGGGCTGAGCGGAATATGACTCGCTGCATACGATCAGATAAATAAGAACGAAGCCAATTAACAAAAACAGTATGAAAACCAAGAACAGTCAACTTGTGAATTAAAATTTTATGATTGATTCGGTCAAAAGCTTTACTGAAATCAGTGAAAATGCAATCCACTTGCTTACCGTTTTCAATAGCAGAAATGCAAAAATTAGTAAACTCCAATAAATTAGTCGTAGTAGATTTCCCCTTCATAAAACCATGCTGAAAAGAGCACAGGAAGGGCTTGCAGTGGAAGTACAAAGCATCACAAACCAGGGCTTCAAATATCTTACCAATACAACTTAAATTAGCGACAGGTCTGTAGTTAGAAATGTCGCTCTTATTGCCCTTCTTGTGCAAAGGAATAATCAAAGAAAGCTTCCACTGTTTCGGAAAAATACCAGAAGTTAAAGATAAATTAAATAAATAACACAAAACAGGAACGATGGACGTAGCACAATGTTTTATGAGTGTGGAAGGAACGCCATCAGGACCGCCAGCAAAACTATCAGCTATGCTAGAAATGTACATAGAGATAGACGCTTCATCGAAAAACAGGTCTTTAGGTTGAAGAGAAGTCAGCGGAAGCTTCGTCAAATGGGTAAAATCATTATAACTAATATCACAGTGGTTATCACAGAATGCAGTTTTAAAGAAGTCACCAAAAAGATTGGCAGTCTCTAACGGATCCACACTGTCTAAGTTACCGAGTCACAACGATGAAGGGTATCCGTCACAGTTGCGCTTAGAGTTAACAAACCTCCAAAATTGCTTTGGTTCAGCACGCAAAGCCGATCTCATTCTAAATACATAATCGTTGTACGAGTCAGTCAAACACGAAATGTACTGAGCACGCGAATTAGAATAAATAACGTATCATCACTCCTTGAGGAACAGAACCTCCTCCAAGCTTTATTCTTTAAATTTTTAAGATGCTTCAAAGAGCCATTGAACCACGGTTGACAATTCGAATCACGATTCGAACGAACAAGTGGTACACAGTGAGTAAAACAAAGAAATAATGTGTCATAAAACGAGTTAACAGCTTCATCAATGTCACGTTCACCCAGCACACTGGTCCAATCACAAGCGGATAACCATTCATTCATTTTATCAAAATCAGCTTTTTTAAAGTTATAACAGTAATTACTAGAAGCATAAAATGATGAAGTTACAGGATCAAAAAACAAAACTACATCTAGTGCCGGATGATGACTTGTTTCAGGGACCATAGGAGTTAAACAACGCTTAACGAGAGTCCCATTGGAATCGGAGGAAAATACCAGGTCAAGAGATTTTCCCGAGTCATTAATAACGCCGCTAGACTGCATTAGGCCTGAAGAAATAATGTTGTCAATAAAAGATATGGCATGTTGAGGAGTCGCCGAGAAAGAAGGCAGCAAGCCCTCATCGTCCAGAGAGTGTTCCCAGTTAACACTAGGCAAGTTAAAGTCACCAAAAAGCAATAATTCATCGGCAGGCAGCAACACTTCAGTAAGCCTATCAATGCATGCAGCCAGCAAGTCAAATATCACAGCTGATGAGCATGGAGGGATGTAAACTGTTGCAATATATACATTTTTGTGTGAGAGCTTGAGAGCTACACATATAAACTCCAGATCACCGGACTCAACAAAATCGATTAATGTGCATGGAAGGTTGCGACGAACGGCACAAAGCACTCCACCTCCAACAGGAGCATCCAAAGATAGACGATGGCGATCACGGCGAAACACCAGAAACTCGGGACCAAAAAGCTCTGCATCTGCAATCTTTCCACATAGCCATGTTTCGGTCAAACAGACCACGTCAAAACATGAATTCATCGAGCTTGTAAAAAGGCGAGTCGTTTTGGAACGAAGACCAGTTACATTGGCGTAGTGGACGGAGATTTCGCCAACAAGTTTTTTGCCTTAGCAGAAGATCCAGAGCGCCCCCTTGGAATAAATTCACGCACAATAGAATTGTGGGGCCAAATCTCAGGGGAAAGGACCGCCTGAAACAGATTTTCCGGAACCAAAACCCTGAAGGACGCAGAAAATGAGCGTTTCTCACGATCATGTCGAGTAGTTAATTTTTTGCAGGCAATCGAAGAGGTCGAAGTACCAACGCGTGATGAAATATGTCTGGTTATCTCATCCTCGGTAGTGTCAGGATGTACTCTGGATACGAAGACACACTTTGGAAGCCTGGCTGGCCGCAGCGAAACAGCGTCCACAATTACAGTCGGAGTGTCATTGGTGAAGGCAACATCCGCAACCGAAGCAGACCGCAATATACCGACATCCGAAACTGAAGCTTTCGTCCCACTATCAAACACCTCGTCCGCAATCGGAGACACCACGGTATCGCCAACCAAAGACGAAGTCCCGCCAATGGAGGCCACATTGGTGTCTAGAGAAACCTCATGTTGAACTGAAGAAATACTTGTGGCAGTGGTAATATGATTTGGGCTGATGCGATGATTCCTTTGTCTCTGACGACGACCCACCTTCGCTGAGGAAATATTCTCAGAGGAGGCAGAAGTTAAGACATGCGAATCTAGATGAATAGATGAAAACTGAGGCTGTAGAGTTTCAGAGCTGCGAGACTCTCTTATAGATAATTTCTCAATATCATGAACCACCGAACACAAAAGCGTAGAATTTTTCAATACGGCCGACGAACAGGAGCCAATATCGCCCTTGACCTGCTTAATAGTGCGCCTGATATCTTCAATGATAGGTAAAGCAGTCCCGCCGTTAGCACTGGATGTCAAAGGCGCATCACATGCTGCTACCACAGAGTGAAGATCGTCCAAGGTGCTCGACACAAGAGATATTTTTGATGATATTTCATGAGTCTTTTCCAGTATCGCAATCGAATTAGAGTTCAACGTGTCAGTCAAGGTGAGAACGTTCTCCATCTTACAATTCAATATATGTACATCATCATAAAATTGTTGAAAATTAGACAGCTTGGCTGAAAACTGGCTAATTTTATCCAGCATAAGAGACTGGTCCCCAGAGATTGCCTCCGAAAAACTTTTCATGAGTCGTAGGACGTGACAAGGCTTGATATCTGAGCATTCACTGCAAGTGGTGTGTCCAGAAGACGAAGATGGAGCATTACGCTTCAAGCATGTAGCGTGGAAAACATTGCCGCAAATACCATCGCATACTGCCTCCTTGCCATCAACTTTAGTGGAGCAAATCTTGCAAACTGCCATTATTATTAGAAAAATTAGATTAATTAGATAAAATTACATATAAATATTTAACTATCAGTACAATCAGATGACAACAATATTGAATGTAGTTGATGAATATTTGCGAGAAAGTACCCTTAATAATGTTTATTATAATAAAAAAAAAATGTATACTTTTAATTTTGAGTTTATATTGTCTTTACTGTTTTTTTTTTTGCGAGCCGGTTGTTAAATTTTTGGTAACACACCCCTGGCGTATACCCCTGGCGTATACCCTATGATACAAAGCACGGCATGACAGGAAGAATATAAGGAAAGGATTAAAGGAGTTGAGAAGAGTGTCGAAAATACTGATATACTATGTTACTCTTGAATTTTCGCAGATTCTAAGCAGAAGGAAAGACAGAAGGTGGCAGAGTGTTCCACATTTGCACAGTTTGGGATAAAAAAGTATCACGAAATTTCACTGTACGGCTTCGGAAGCATTTTAAAGGGCGAAAAGATGTGCGCGTATTGCAGCGTGAATATTGCGTGAATGGGATCAGACTGGATATTTCATCAGAACATTGACCATGCATGTAGCGATAAAAGAAAGAAAGGCTATTCAACATTGTGATGGTGTTCGAATGAGTCGATATAACAAGTTATTGATAAATGGACAATGATTTTTAATAATCTCTTTTGGGCAATATCTAATGAAGCTGAGACTGTGCGACCAGACCTGACCCAGAGTTGGGTATTGGATTCCATTCTACGTCTGATGTTAGGACTTGCTCTAACGTATGTTTGTCAGTTATATATGTACGACAAATCAATACTCTCAGCCAAAAATAATTGCAATTTGCAAGAAAATATTGTCGTACATTCTAAAAATTGGCTTTTACGACATACAAATATTTACAAGTGCTGATTTTTAGGGATATTCGGCAAAACTGCTGCTCATTATCTCATCAACCTTCAGAGTTAAGAAAAAAAACCGATCACAAATTCAGAAAGAACGCAATCAAAAATCTATAAATCACCTTTTAGGTCAAAATCTTCCAATTTGGCGTATACGACAAACCAATACTCGTCTGACGAGGTAATTTCCAGGTCTTATGCAACTCTGAATTTAAGAATGCGACTATACATTTCAATATCCCCAGTTTAAACCTACCCCTGATTGGCTCCACACGCTTGGAATTAAAGGACAGGGTGAAATACCTAGGTATTATTCTAGACAAAAAGTTAAACTGGAAACCACACTTCGAAGATAGAGCGAACAAAGCTCTCAGAGTGTTCGCAATGTGCCGTAGAGCAGCAGGGAAGAAGTGGGGACTCAAACCGCGGATGATTCTATGGATATACACTAGTGTCATCCGACCCATGTTAACCTACGGTTCAGCGGTATGGTGGAAAGCAATGGACCTCTCCAACCATCGCAAGATGCTGGAGAAGATCCAAAGACTGTGCCTTCTCAGCGCAAGCGGCGCTTTTAAGTCAACTAGCACCCGGGATCTGGAGGTTATCCTCAATATACACCCGGTGCAAATACATATCAAGCAGAGGGCGTCAACTACAGCGCTAAGGCTGCATCTTAACCTCGGTTGGCTTCATGGGGGAACAAGGGTTCCACATGAAGCCATTTATGAGTTCGTGCAGTCTATCGTACCTGGCATTGACAGAGATAGCGACTACCTCCTCGAAACCATGCTGGAAAGCAATTTTGAATATAGAATTCCATCAAGGGCAGAATGGGAATCACATTCCGTGTTCCAACCATTGACAAACCCAATTCTAATATATACGGATGGTTCTAAGTCCGATGAAGGTACCGGAGCGGGAGTTTTCTGTGAGGAGCCTGAAATTGAGTTCTCCATTCACCTTGAAAACCACTCCACGGTTCTCCAGGCAGAAGTCAAGGCTATCCTTGAAGCTGGAAGACAACTCCTTAACTCAGACACTGAGAATAAGGAGATAGCCATCTGCTCGGACAGCCAAGCAGCTATCAAAGCTTTGTCTAAACCATTTATAACATCCAAATTATTAATGGAGTGCTAAACCACCCTGAATTTCCTCTCTCGGAATAATAGGGTGATAGTGCAGTGGGTGCCGGGGCACAGCAACATCAGCGGGAATGAAAGGGCAGACGAACTTGTTCGTCTTGGAGCAGCCTCAGAGGAACCTGCCTCTACAGTCGGGATTGCACCAAAACACCTTGTCTCAATCATTTCAAGCTGGGCTGACTGCCAACACAGTCGCCTTTGGTTAGAAGATCCCACGGATAGGACAACAAAGGAACTGTGGGGTACACCAAATTTAAATCATACGAATAAGCTCCTAAAACTCAGCAAGCCAACCCTAAGAACTCTGATGTCCATTCTCACTGGGCATTCCTCTCTCAGGGGCCACCTTCACAGGATGAGACTTGTTGATGATCCTATATGCAGGGGTTGCGGAGAGGAGTCCGAAACAGTGACCCATTTTCTATGTCACTGCCCGGCACTCTCAGGAATACGCTACAGAATTCTTGGTTCACACCTCCTGGAAGAGCTGCATGACGCCGGCAAGGAGGGCTTGGAGCCAATACTGAAATTTATAAGAGCGTCCGGTTGGGACCTATAAGCAATCGCGCATGGTTCTGGAGGGTGAACAATGGGCCTTGTCTTGGCCTTAGTTCGGGGGACCTGAAGAAGGGGCCCAAACCTCATAAATCAATCAATCAATCAATACTTTTCATATTCCGCTTGCACTAATGATTAGACTATCATCAATTAGCATGTTCATATTGTAATTTCAGTAATTATAAATTGTACCATAAACAAATATACATTAAATTTTTAATCTTGTATTTCAACATTCCTAATGCTGTTATTACCATTTAGCAAGGTATACAATAAATACCTGAACCCATTTCCAAGTTGATTCGAAATTGTCCCCTTTCATTATTTCGGATAAAAAGAAAAACGATTCGCTATATAATTTCATCTGGAAATAAGATCTCGTATAAATGATTCTCCTGCGAATAGAACCCGTTCTTTCGTATTTGTAGAGTTCTTCTACCAGAATAAAAAAAAAAAATAAATAAAGATATAAGACCCTAAGGTGTCAGAAAATAAAATATTTTAACACTTTCTCAAAATTCCGCTTAGCGGCATTATTTTTGAATTAAAAGAAATATTCAAAGCTTTCGACTACAGAAAGAAAGACAGAAGAAACTTAAAACGAGGAATTTCCGGTAGCTCATTTGTGCCCACTTTGTTTTCAATGCTCTTATCATTATTGAGTAAATCCTATCTCCTTTCAACTTCGTTTCATTACATTACATTCATTTGAGAGGATCTGCTTGACGGGATTCCCCTCACGCTTACAATGCGACATTTTCCTCTTATCATATCGAAGCTAAAGAACGTCGAGTTTCTATACATTATGTAGATAGCAACATGACATTGTGTTCGTTTATACTAGCTATATACTGTTATTTCCCCATACATACTTCGCATTGATCTACATTACACATTTATTCAGTGAATATTTAAGGATGATAATCTGGAATTCTTTTTGTATACACTTTAGGGAGGATACCCTCTAATAGCATTGCATTAAAAACGAGCGTTACACTGGGAGGGTTCATTGAAAAAGGGAAATTATTAATGCGTTTATCCTATACAAGGCATTCAATGAATTCATGTCAAGGACAGGTCCTACTGGAGTTTTAGTATGAAAACTTCTTCAATGTACCGTTTTCTGGTATTTCTCCTGGATGAAAATTTCTTGTTCTGCTCCGTTTCAATTGTATACGACAAGAGCTCCCATAAATCAACTTGACACAATAAAGTCGGCGTAACTGATGAGTAGAGAATTCCTTTTCTCGGTTTTAAGATGGCCCACCTTGACGATGAATTTAAAGGAGAAATGCATTATACTTTTCTTAAAGTATAGTTTTATGTTGTTTTTGTATTTAAGTATACAGGTGTACTTATACTTACATACAATTCAGGTGATGGTTGTGCTAAGATGTATGTCGATCAAAAAGGATTTAACGTTTTTTATACTTTTTATTGAAATAAATCGTTTCTTAGAATTGAATGGTGGAGCACAAAGAAGTTCTATTTAAATAATATCTTTGCGATTCGGCTGATATGAAGAAAGCAAACATCTTTATAAATCGCAATAAAAAAAATGCAAAGAAGATCTGAGATTTATCGTAGCAATATTAAAAATATGAAAAGAAAATATTTTTGGAAGTATGTGTATTTTATAGGATGTTAGACCCAAACATCCTATTATTAGAATAAAATTTATTTTCAATCCAACTAAGACTTTAAAGAATTTTTCGTTTTAACTATAGGCTGATGGAACACTGAGAATCCTGCGTGAAGGACTTACATTTAGTTGTGTTGATATATTAACAAAAAACTTCTTAAAATAACTGGACATCATAGGCTACCTTCTGATTTTCTGATTTCCTCCAACTGATACAGACTAACCATAATCCGCCATATTGAAACCGAAAAGCGTTTTATTGTTGCTAATTATAAACAAATCAAGTCGGATTACTTTGTATTTTGAATTGGTCAGTTTTTTGTAGGTGTACATATAAATTCTACTATTATGACCTCATAATATCATCATCTAACATATAGCCAAAAAGTTATCAGTTTCTCACCCCAGCAACTATCGTTCCATCAACTTACACAAATTACTTAGCTAAAATATTACAGAAAATCGTCTGTAAGAAAAAAAGTCTTATGAAAGTGGCAATCATGGTTTTGGCCAAAGCAAAACTGTAGAATAGTGCTCTTAAGGATTGCCACCGATTTTTATGAAGCTCTTGATAAGGACTTTTTAACAAATTTAACTTTGTTTAACTTCACCCATTCAAGATTGCTCACTAAACTCAGGCAGTAGATGACATCTTTTACCAAATTGCATAACGTACTCAAGTTTGGTTACTCACTGTAACTTCTAGTTACGTGTGTATAGTACCACTTTTACTTGCTTTCAAAAATTACATTAGTTAGTAATTTCAAGACAAAGTCATTCGGATTACTTTAAACACTAAATTTCTTACAGTTCTATCTCTAAAACATTTTATATATATTATTTATTTATCAGAAATAAAAACTAGAACTATTAGTCCAGTCAATTGGAGCTAAAAATGGCATTTTCCCTACAAAAGGTGGAAGTCGTTGAGGATATAACGTGGGCACTTGCCCACGTGTTCCTCATACTTGGATTGATTTTGTGACGTCAAACAACACCCTCCAGAAACATTGCTGCTTCTGAAGTGTATGCTTGGCGCCCTCACTGATGGTAGCGAGGCCTATCTAACATCTATGGGTCACAGCACCCGGATAATTGAGCGCAACTCCACGCCAAGTTCCTACCCAAGAAGCTCAATGAGCAGATTTAAGCTATCATTCACTTATATAAAGCATCGCTTAATTATCGCACCTTCACCAGGTTATTCACTGTGCCCGCGATTTTGGGCGTCAACCGCAGCCACCACGTTATTCCCTGAAGGACCTTACTAACGTCGACATGGACGGGAGTTCCACGGACAACCGACCCCGAACTCTAGTCAAGTTTTCGTAGCCAAGGCTACTTCAGTTGGGCTTTGTGCAAGCATACATAAAAGGTCGAGTAGATGTTGTAACCATGCTGACCGTGCCCTCCGTCGGAGAAGAGCCAGTTAGGGGGAGTTGGGTTTTTTTATGCAAGTTGAATTAAAAGAACTTTTTCTTTCGTATATGTTTGTGCTTTTCTCCTCTTTCTATTTCTTGAACTATGTATTTATTAGTTTATTATTATTTCTTTTATAAAACTCGAACAAAAAGTTGCAATGATAATTTAAGACAAAGTATTTCTTCCTTCCGATCCGCACGATTCACAAAATCCAACTCAATTCTTGATATCACACATTTTGCCGGGATCAACTCTTCATTTTGCGACCGACTCAACATAATTTCGAGTCGTTAACACGACAGAACGGATGTAACTTGATACATTGATAAGAGCACACCAGAGAAATTGTTTGTTCTTAAACGATTTTTGTTTACGTAATAAAGTCGATGAGGGAAATATGAATTTCAAGTGTTCGAAGGATAATTACGAGGGCAGTTGAGATTGAAAATCTAAAATTTAGAATTTGAAATTGAACGGTTATCAAATTTTTTTTTTAGGCAGGGAGACCTTTCTGCCCTCTTAATGAATCGAATCAAGTCTTGGTAAGGAAGGTTTTTCACCTGAATGCACAGATAGAAGGGCAGACCCTAGAGTATATAGTCTGCTCCGGGCGAAGGCCGGACAGGCATACAAAAAGTGTTCGGTTGTCTCAGACTCTCTCTCCAGGCAGGACAGACATTCAGGGCTGCTAACAACTCCCATCCTTGTTAGATGAGCGTGAAGTGAGCTGTGGCCGGTGATGATGCCAACCACAGTTCTACATTTTTTTCTTCCAAGCCCCATGAGAAAATCGGAGATACTCCCATTGTGCCCATCACGAAACAGTTTCGTACATCTGCAAGCCTTCTACGAATATCTGCTTTGATTATATACCCGATACTACGCCTACGGCGGGTTCCCGTTCCAGCAGCAGAGAATCAGAGCCAGCCCTAGCTAAAAGGTCAGCCCTTTCATTCCCATAATGCCCATTTGACCAGGAACCCACAGAAGGGAATCATTGTTATGGATTTATTTTGTAATTTAGATCTTATCCGAGGACCACTCAGAGCCATCATAGGTTGCCTGACTATCCGAAAAGATAGCAATGTCCTTCCCCTCGATTTGCATATCAAGGACCAATTTCGCTGCGAGGACTTCAGCCTGAAAGAGAGTCGTGTGTCTTCCAAGTGAGTAATTCATCCCAGTAACAGACCCAGGAAACTAGACATCCACCCCAGCTTCGTCATTAGTGAGTGAGCCGTCGGTGAAAATTTTTAGAGCGGACCGGGGAAGGTTCGATAAGGCACTTCCCTCGGTCCACGATTCCCTTACAGGAAAGCTCACAGAGAAATGACGCTCATCACAATTAGATGTGACTTGAAATGTGTGATCATTGTGATCACTATGTACAATCATTTCATTGTGATCTAGTTCCGGGCGCTGCCGATAAAAAATCCAAGTTTTAGACATCGGAGGTCAGCGTTTTTCGTTATCTTGGATTAAGAGTACAAAAAAAATCGTTTTCTCAAAATAATTAACCAACGGTTGATCGTACGACAAAAATGCTAAAATATAAAGTTGAAGAGGACTAAATTCCCTATATTTTATGTATAAAGAGTTTCCTTGTATTTAGCTAAAATTTAGCATACTTACAAATCTTGGATGAAAATCATCTTTTCAAAATTTATACAACAGAATTTCAGAATTGTGGCTGCAAAATGTGGAACGAGTTTGAACGTTTCTGTGGATTTTCAGGGTCGCAACTTACAAATTTGTGGTTAAAGTTTAGAACTATTTGAATATGGAGAAGCCGAGCAAACGATAGCTGAGAGGAGAAACGTGGTCAAACCTCCGAAGGCCATAGATAAATCTAATGCAATCATTGTATGCGACGGTAAGTTTACGGAAAAGTTTTCACCAATTCTGACCTCATCTCTTTAGACATAATCGAGGCAGTTAGCCATAGTTGCCTGAGTCCTCCATAGATCTTACGAAGGATTGAACTAACATAATCACAGCATTTTAGTGCAGAATTTATGGTTATTCCTTGATTTTTAATAGAACCAATCAAAGACAGGGGAGAGTTGTTTAGCAAAATATCAGGGAATTCAGTAATATTCAGGTTGCTGTTTTTGATAATAATGTAGTGAGATCTACCTGGATTGAAAGTCAGATGGTTTGATTGTGCCCATTAATGTATCTTATTTAAATTACTATTTACTCGAGCAAAACAATCATCGACCAGACCGATTGGTCTGCTGAAGTAAATCTGCACGTCATCAGCATGCAAGTGAATAATAACATCTAAACAGATTCAGACAGATCATTTATGATGATACTGAAAAGCAAGGGTCCCAATATTGAACCCTGCGCAACGCCACAAGACAGTGGAAGGAGGCCTGTAAAAGTATCGCTTAACTTTACCTGTTGAAATCTCTCTGACAAGAAACTTTGAATTTACTGAACAGCAGAAGAGGAGAACCCAAAGTGGGTAGATAATTTCTGCAAAAGCATTGCGTGATTGACGCAGTCGAAAGCCCTAGAAAAGTCCAGAAGGGCCAGTATACTGATAAAACCGTCAACCAGAGCAGTTCGAAAGTCATTAGCAATATTTAACAAAGCTATGTTACAGCTATGCTTAGAGCGGAATCCCGGTTGCACTTTGGTTAAAAGTGCATTTTCTTCTAAAAATATAGACATGTGTACATTAGCCTTTCCAGAACTTTGGAGAAAAAGGACAAAATTCTAATCGGACGGAGGTCATTCATATCGGTAGGTGAAGGTTTTTTCGGTTGTGCCAGCACAGTTGCCTTTTTCCATTTATTAGGAAAAATAGAAAGAGTTAAACCAGAATTAACTAGAAAAATCAAGTGATCAATCGAGGGTGAATTTCGTCGGGACTCACTGATTCAGAACGTATCGATCGAATAGCACAGATGAGTTCTGTTGAGCTAACGCACCGGAAAGAGAATAAGACCGTTGAAATGGATCTATCTGATTCGACTATGTAATCTGTGTTATCCTCCGCTGGCACTATTTGCCGTCCTTGTTGTAAAAAGTGACTATTTATTTCATCAGGTTCAAAATCGGGAGATTTAAAATTTGTTATGTAGAAGTTGCCCCCGTCAATATTACTGAAGTCTACAGAAAGCGCTGAGATGTCCACATGATTAAAGTCTCTGTACTGAATGAAGGAAGGGTCACTTCTAGTGAAAAAACTTCCTGTGAAAGCACGCAAACTCCTTTCCTGAAACTTCTTTAAAAACAAGAAGAAATGTGGAATAACATTTGCGAATTGAGCTTAGTTTATACACAGTTTCGATAAAATGGGAATTTTGACGCATCGACTCAAGGGATACCCTATGATGGAAAGCACAGCATGGCAGGAAGCAGATAAGCAACGGATTAAATTTGAGTGAAGAGGCTGTAAGAACGGAAGTAAGCCATGTTAAATTCACTCCAAATCTTGCGGTGAATGCCTTACATATCTTTTTGTAAAATCTATTTAAAAAATTACAAAATTCCAAAAGTAGACAGCTGTCATTTTTCTTTGCAAAAATATTGCGGTAGCTAAGGACTTCGGGTTAATTCATGCAAGAGTTCTGACGTACGCAAAATTCATGTAATTTATTTTGGATACAAAAAATACAGAAACAGAAAAGGTGTCAATTCAAGTAAATTCATTTAAAAACCATTGACTCAAAAACTGTTACGCGAACTGAACAGCCTTAATTAGCGATCGTAATTGTTATAGGACTTTTTGAAAAAATCTTGAAATAATAGTTAAAATTACAATTTTTTTAGTTCTATGTTACTGTTATAAAAGACTTTTAAAATTTTAGATCATAAGATAATATTTATTAAATGCATTTTCTTTTGACAGTCAGAACTGTTACCGAAGACTTCTTTTATTTTTGTAAGCCTCATAATAACAGTTTTAGTAGACTTTTGTAATTTTACCTCAGAACTAAGAGTTATCACAGACTTTTATTAATAAAAGTCTATTAATAAAACTCCCATAAGACTATTAATTTTTTAGTTTCAAGCTAACTGTCTTAAAAGACTTTTATAAATTTCAGTTAGTCCATAACTGTTACCAGAGATTTTTAGTCATTTAAATTCTATCATGAAAGTCTCATTAGACTTTTATGTTTTCAATTTTTCGATAACAGTCTGAGTGGCACTTATAGAAGGCTTTTATTTATTTAAGATTGGATTTAAGTTATGGATCTATCACAGATCTTTTATTATTGTAGATTTTGGCATTTGATTTTGAATTTTAGAAATCAAATAGTACGCAGAGCCGGATATCTGGATATCCACATATTAGCAAATCCGGATCGAATGTTCAGCTATAGTCACAAGCAGTTTTAATAACAAGATAAAGACTTGGATTTGGACAGGTTCTATGTACCATTATTACATAACTAAATTTCCTTAATAATTGCAAATAATTGAATGAAAAACTGATAAACATTTTTTTGAATTTTTATTTTGCTCCTAATAAAGTCGTATGGTTTCAAACTAGGCTTTGTGGCTCCGGGAATATCTCAATCTTGGCCACTATTAGTAGTTATTATACTGAATTTTGGAAAATACATTAAAAATGTCCCCGATTTCAATTGCATATTTCTTAACTTTTTACACCCCACGATTACTATTTGTTATATAATGTGACGAAAAACCAATTTACTTTACTCTAATAGTTGACAATCCTACAAAATTACAAAGCTTTAATCATTACTACTCATGGTCGGATTCGTATGACAAGCAGCACATATTTTGGAACTAAAAATAAAAAAGTTATTGGTAAAGATCAAATTTTATTCAATTTGGATTCACAAGGAACAACTCTCTTCTGACATATTTGAAAATAAAAGGGAGCCTCTACACTTATCAAAATCTAGTGACTTGAGTACAAATTTAACATCTAGAGAAATACCACTGATCGCCTATACGAACTAATTACATGTTGCTTTACTTTAGGTGGAAAAAAAATACAAAACTTTAACAGAAAACGGACTAGAAAATATTGTTTCCCATATCAGAAACGTTTTAAATCTAATAATGTATCTATTGGAGTAAAAATTGTAATGGTTGTATGTATGTACAGGGTGTCCCGTAAGTCGACGTCAAACCGAAATCGAATGATAGACCAAATCATAATAGTTACCAGAAAAATATTAAAATATATATAAGGGCCGTATTCACCAAGCCATTTAATACAAATTTAATTTAAATTTAATTATTATTGAGGGACAGTAATTAAATTTTTGTAGCTATTCACCAACCTTAATAAAATAAATAATTTCGGACACTTCGGACTATCAGCTGCAAGATTTCCGAATTTGGCAAGTGACCGTTCATGTAATTTAAATATTATTTAAAAAGTTAGAAAAATCTTTTATGTATTATTTAAATAAAGAAGTTTTTATGTATTATATAAATAAAGAAGTTTTTATATATTATTAAAAATAATTTATAATATATGTACAATTCTTTTTAATTAAAAATAGCCCATATTAAGCAATTCACACATTAAAAATGAGTTTAAAAAATTCGCAATAACTGAATTACGCGCAGAAAAATCGGTCTGAGTATCCCTGATCTTTATTTGAGGTTGCTGGAGGTTGTCAAATTCAATTTCGATTGGTGGAATTTTCCTGTCTCTTAAAAGATTGTTTAAAACAGCTGTCACAACAATTACTATTATCGCTGTTGTGGGCGCTACTCGCATTTCTAAAAAAAAAAAATCAAATCAAAATCGTATCATATGTGTATATGATATCCACTAACATGTATATATAAATGGACTGCTCACTGGTCATTGAACCACAAATCCATAGCAGTAATTAAGATTAAATTAATTTGTGTTTACTTTTTAATGCACTTGAAACTAAAAACCGTGGTTCTATTCACTGATATCGTAATATATCTAGACAGTTAAATTCTTGCCTCTTCAAACTTTTAACAGCGCTATTAAAAATATGACATTTGACTGCATGACACTTCAATCAGCTGATATCGAAATTAAATTTATTTAAGAGAGGCTAAGGCCTCACTTAAAATTAAATTAAAATTAAATTTTCATTAAATCGACTCGGTAAGTGTGGTTGGTGAATCGCTTTAACTAAATTTTTTTTTTAATTTTGCTTGGTGAATACGGCTCTAAGTCATGTATTTTTTAAATTATAGACATTTCTTTTGTTTTCGGGAAAATGTACAACCTGTGATGACTTTTTAGCTTCGGTTGCTACGATTCTTCACTTTTTTTCAATTTTATTTTTCTTATGTAATCCCGAATAGAGTTTATGTTACCTGTTGCTTTAAGTTCTAAGCCAACTGCTCCAGCTTGGAAGAAAATGTCACCTTTTTCCGAACCAAGAATAGAAAATAAATACTTCACCCAACTTTAACTGACTGTACTGAAAAAAAAATGTACTACGCCGGTTTGGCAAGTAACTTTAAAAGTTGACGCATTTAATAAAGATTCTAAAATGGTACAACACTTGCTACATTATTTCTTAGATTACGGAAAAAAACAATTTTTCTTCAAAAAGCCCAGTTTCGAATAGTTTCTTTTCACCTACTAAAAATAATTCTAGTGTACCCAAAACTAGCCTTAAGACCGTAACTTTAAGATTTTAGTTTGAGTGAGACGGAAAGTCATTGCATGAAGTATGAGTGAGAAAGATAGTGATGCTAGCGATTCAAATCATCGAGTTTTTACAAATGTGCACATAGGGCTCACTTCCAAACCAAGTACATGGCGAAGGAAGAAGTTCCTTACCTTACGTGGACGTAGTACTTCAAGCAGTTGAAAAAAACCCAAGTACTTCAGCGCGTACAATCCAAGAAAGCGCAAGAGTGCCTAAAAGTATAGCTCACAGAATTTTACAAAAACATGAGCTGCAGAATTATGGAAGCAGTTGAATTTGTCAACAACGGAAGATTGGCCCGTCTGATAACCCGATCCTTTTTAAGAAGATGTCGAACTTGTATTGCAGCTGTAGGAAGGCAGTTTGAATATGTTTTGCAAATAATAAATCTTAACAAAAAGTTAGCATCTCTAACTTGAAAGCGTCACTATCTGTCTCATTCACACTTCATGTAATAACTCTCCGTCTCACTTAAAGTAGAATCTTAAAGTTACGGTCTTACGGCAAGCTTTGGGTACACTAGAATTATTTTTAGTATGTGAAAAGAAACTATTCGAAACTGGGTTTCTTGAAGAAAAATTTTTTTTCCGTAATCTAAGAAATATTGTAGCTAGTGTTTACCATTTTAGAATCCTTATTAAATGCGTCAACTTTTAAAGTTACTTGCCAAACTGGCGTAGTTAAGTTTTTTTTTTTCCGTAGAGTCAGTCAAAGTTGGGTGAAGCATTTATTTTCTATTCTTGGTTCGGAAAAAGGTGACATTTTCTTGCAAGCTGAAGCAGTTGGCGTAGAATTTAAAGCAACAGGTTACATAAGCACTATTAGGGATTACATAAAAAAATAAAATTCAAAAAAAAGTAAAGACTTGTAGTAACAAGTGCTAAAAACCATGATAGGGTGTACATTTTCTCGAAAACAAAATAAATGTCTATAATTTGAAAAATACATGACTTAGATTTTTTTTTTAATTTTTCTGGTAACTATTATGATTTTTTCTATCACCTGATTCCGGCTTGACGTCGACTTATGGGACACCCTGTATATATTACTTATATGATTTTTGAACATTTGGAAAAGATTTGAAAGACATGTATACTGTACTGCAAATACCCATAGAATTAAGGATGGTAGGAAGAATTACCATCAATATTCCGATGGGTTACAAATGAAATGATTTTAGCATTCCGAAACAAGGTTCTCCTCATGTGGGTATCTGGACATGAGGGCCATAAAGGCAATGATATTGCTGACGGCCTAGCCAGAGAGCTATTTTGTGACATATCAAAGATTTGGATTGGACTTACCGTGGAGAGGGCATTGAAGTCGTCAATAAATATAAATACCTAGGAATCACTTTAACTCCAAAACTGGTCATGAAGGAACACTTAAGGGAACGGCTAAACGCAGCTAAAGCGACTCTCAATAGCACGTGGAATAGCTTTATAAGGAACGAACAAATAAACCACTCTTCTAAATTCAGGATGTATTCAGCGGTATCTAGAACGCTAATGTGCTATGGATCACAAGTCTGGGGCTTCAAGGAGTATGAAGAGGTAGAGAAATTACTGCGTTTTTTTTATTAAGAAGGTTTTTTCACTACCAAGAAGAACACCTAACTACGCAATCGTGTTAGAATCTGGCCTCCCGAACTTATACGTATACACCCTCAAATGCCACTTCACGTACATACTTAGGGTCTTGGGCTCCTACAGCGAAAGCAGACTACCTCAATTTTTAGCAAAGAAAGCTATAGTGAAGAGAACATACTGGTTCGAAGAATGGTTAGATCTTGCTGAGAAGCATGGGGTGCAGCTTGAACCGGCGGGGCTAAATACTGAAAGGTTGACAATAATTCTGACGGAAATTATAGAAAAGGAAGAAAAGTGGTTAAGGGCGAAAGCGCAAGATAGAGCAAAACGCACAGTGCGACACGGGTTTTATGACAAATTGAACTATAATTTGGGCGAGTTAAACTACTTCAGAGATGATTTTCCCAGGATGAAAATACGACTGATATTGATGTACAGATGCGGAATGCTCCCTCTGAATGCCAGTCCATGGCGTACGGAGGGTGGATCTATGTGCTCACTATGTAATTTGCACGAGGATGAAGACTTGATGCACTACCTAGCAATCTGCCCAATCCTCAGAGAATTCAGAGTCATAGCTTTTGGAAAAAGCAGCCTCACAGAAGAAGAAGTTATATCACTTTTAAACGGCAACGATTATGAAGCCCTATATACATATGCCAAGCTAGCCTGGAAGTTCCGACAAATTCTGATCGATGAGTTTAATTGTTAGCTATCACCTTGTACTGCTTCAAAGCTATTAAAGCATAAAGTTTAAATACTCCATATTCAATAGTTTTTAATTAAATTTAATTTAGGAGCTGACTTAATTTTTTTTTTATCTATTTTTTTGTTTTTTTTGCTTTTTTTTCGTTTTCTTTTTCATATAGTTTGTTTACTTTTCAATTAGTTAGAAATAGAAATAACACAGGTGTATTGCCAACTCGACAGACGACCTCGGGGTCATTGTTGACGTTTATTTAGTACAAAGTAGTTAGAATGAAATTAAGAAAAGAATTTATTGTGAAATAAACTTATTATTATTATTATTATTTATTATTATTATCAAAGATTTACCTCAGAGCTACCTTAAACAGCTGAGAGAACAATAAAAAATCTCTCTATTGTGAAAAGCTATGGGGACTTCGTCAGGCAAAAACGTTTATAGATAACTCTGGCGGAAAAACTAAAGAAGTCCTAGTTTTTAGGAGAATAGAACTGAAAATGATCACAAAGCTTTTCTAAGGCCATTACCTATTAAGAGGAATCAGTTCACAGTAAAAATTTTCAATTTAGATACCAGCGAGCCTGTAGGTAATAAAAATTACTATACGTAGGAATGTGTCCTAAAAGTGAGATAAATCATATAAAATTAGCCTAAACCTAGACCACAGAGTACATTAGAGACATCTAGCGTAAATGCGAGAAACCTAACATGCGACAAAATTATACAATTTAAGACGAAAAATAAATACTTGCAGTTCAACTAAATTAAATATTAGTAACGAGAATTAACTCTCATATATTTTTTTGTTCACATATTTGTTAAATATACTATTTTGTTTTGTAATTCAACAACTTTCAATGAAATATTGCAATTTCTCGTCAGTGAAATATCGGAAGAAAAAACAAGTAATTAAAGACAAATAATTAAAAAAAGTGCAACCAAAAATGAAAAAAAAAAATCGACGTTATTTGCTAGATTTTTCTAAAATAGTCACAATCTAAAGAAATAAGAATACCTACAAACAGAAATTTAATTAACCTTCATGTCCACGGCATGGCACAATTGTGCCATTTTCGACTTATATGCATCATTTTAGCACGTTACAGTTTTTTTTTTTTTATATATTCTGGAACATCTTCAAAGGGTCAAAAATGAAAACATTGAGCTATGTAGATGTTACAAATAAATCATAAGTCTAAAATGAAATTTGTATAGTTTTAGCTTTTACATCCTTATGTTCTCGGCATGGCACATTTGTGCCACCGATTGTATGGTTCGGAAGAAACGTATATGTATGTAAAATATGTAGATTCTTATTTAGAAAAACAATATTAATATTTTATTGATTACATAATATTTATACACATACATACATAAATGTGGTTGGCTCATAATTCACAAGATATGCATTTGATAAATGCTTCGCTGTGTTCAAGGCAAATAGGTAATTTGCAAAGGCAACATTCCTTTCTTGTCCTACGCTGCCTTTTGAAACTGCTCCGACATATATAGCATCTTCCCGTAAACTCCGACTTGGATGGACTTTCAGAAGTTTGTGGTATTGGCGGCATGTTTACTAAAGGTCTTCCCAACATACATTCTATTCCTAATTTTGTAGAAAACTGCGCAGTAACCTTTGGAATGTGTGAGCGGGTATTTATAGCTGGCATTGCTAGTTGTTTTCCTAGATCTTGGAGAAATATTCAACGGCAATCTGTTTGTTTAGCTGAAGCCGGATTATTTTCTGAATAAATTATGAAAGCTGCTAAGCATGCTATATCGATCATGTTATAAAATATTGCAACGGGCCAACGATTTATTTTCCGTTTCGTTGTTTCGTTGAGAAATGTGATAGCATTTTGTCCATCGTATCGACCTTTCCTTTGTTTTTGTTATAATAATGTATAATCTCTGGCTTTTTCTTAGGGCCACTTACGTCAAGTGTATGGTGCATCGTAGATAATAAAATTACATTTCTTCCTTTCTTTGAAATATATGAACACATTGTAACCTTGTCTTCACTAAAAGCAAACACTGATGGCAAAGGTTCACGACTTTTGTGACTTTGCATTTCTAGAGGAATGCACCGTTTATTACGTTTCAATGTTCCAACGAGTAACATGTGCAGTGACATTAACCAACGTGCAAGAGGAAGAGTTGTAAAATCATTATCCGTGACAATGTTTCGACCTGAGTTCTTATATCTAATGCACAGGTCTCTTACAATCCTTTCACCTTGATTCGTTTCACGACCCGTAGCCGACTTTCCGGTGTAAACTTGTCCTGAAAGAGGATAGGAATTGGACGCGTCACATACCCACCAAATTTTAATCCCATATTTCGCTGGTTTGGACGGCATGTATTGTGTGAATCTAGTTCTCCCCCTATACGGATAAAGCTGTTCATCAACAGTGAGGCATTCATTTGGAATATACTGCGAGTGGAGTTTACTGTTGAGCAAAAGCCAGAGTTCTGAAATTGGTGCTGCCTTATCAGAAATCTGGAAATTTCCCAGAATCTGTTGAGAGGCATTGTTGCACGATAGAGAGGATATGAATCTGATTTCCACATTTCTTTCACATGTTCTGAACTAGAATGTCGAACGCCAGCCGTTATGAGTATTCCTAAATATCCTTCAAACTCCTCTCGAGTTAGCGGTTTCCACACTTTGGGTTTTCCAGGATTTTCGAAATTCCATTTAGAATATATGCTATTTGCTTTTCTATTTGTTTCTTTTATAATTATGTCACAAATTACATCATCGAAAAAACATTTGAAAGTGTCACGTACAGAGAGAGTATGAGTCGATCTTGCTGGGCCAGCCCGTTGTCGTAGAATATTGCGACGCAATGTTTGACACCTAGAAGAAGGATTGCGATGCCATATGGTGTTGTCTTTACCGCGAAAAATATCTTGATCAGATTGCCCTTCAGGACACATATCATTATTTTTGTAGTTTTCATCGCTATCCGTATCGTCATTTTCAAATTCTATTTGAAGATTTGTGTCTCTATGAACATCCTCAACATCTGATTCTTCTTCAACCCAAGTTTGTTCAGTAGTAGGCGGTGGAATCCATTCGTCCTCAGAACTATTTTCTTCGTCGATATCATTTTGTAATAAGTCTTGCGAACTATCTTCTTCGCCTAATAATCTTTCCAAATAAGCCCTTGGTTGATTGTAAGACATCCTACGAACGAAAACTTTACAACATATTCCTATAAAGAGCAAAATATATGCATACATTTGAAACCCAACGCGTGATATTACCTCATCAGCCATAATTATCACAAAATTCTTCTTCACAAAAATAACCGACACACTTTTAAATCAAAATTTTTTCACAGAAGAATCTCTGTCACTAACAAATTTTCAGCAAAAAGTTCAAGTTCATAATCCTTTAGAGTAAACTAATGTTTACTTTCACAAAACCTTTTGAATTGACTTTAAATAAGACAATGACATAATAATCCTGCATAGAGCTATCATAGTTAACAAATTTTCTCAGAAATTGTTGGAAATGTATGAGTAATCACAGAGTGGCACAAGTGTGCCATGCCGTGGGGATTCGTAGAATTTTTTTGCCGTGCACATGAAGGTTAAAAAAACTTCAATTTTTATCATTTTTTACAAGTTTCCGAGCTAATATGATGTCCATTCTCTTTTTATTTTTATCCGACGTTATTTACTTCGTACTTCGTTATTTTTAATTTAAGATATAAATCATTATTCTACTGTAAATATTTTGCCAGAAATTCGCATTGAAAAATGTACGAAACTTGCAAATCTTGGTACTGACTCCTCTTAAGATATCACCTACATAAGACAGGTTTGGCTGAGACTACATCCTACCGATTCTGTGGGGATGCTCAGGAAACCTCATAACACCTGCTCTGCAACTTCGACGCAGTGGCCAGGTGGAGACTACTCCACCTCGAACATACTTTTCTCCACCAAACTACGTGTGGAACCTACCTAATTCCCAGAGTTGTCCTAGACTTCATTAACAGTCTAAACCTAGAAAAGAATACATTGATCGGGGACTCACAATAGATCTTCCAGGTCCCGACGATTTCATCATTTTGGTGTAAAAAGATTATTTCCGACATACCGATAAGTAGTTCAATTTTAAAAAGAGAAATAAATTTATTTGGCTCATCAAAGTCTTATAGTTTTATACAATCATCGGTTCACATGTTTCAATGAACGAAGCTGTAAAAATTACTATTACTAACGAAAATATTGTCGCAAGGAAGACAATTCTATATTTTATATAAGGTTTGACATTGTACGAGAAATAAAATATGTACATACTTAGGTATGTATAATATGAACAGAAGAACCAAGAAAATGTCCGCCATTAGATTTTTCCGAAAAGATGACGGTGGGTAAAACCCACCCGATGTTTCCTTTTGGTTGTGACTACTTGTTATAATATTTGATGTCCATTTTTTTACCGTATTTCTTTCTTATTTCCAATTCTAATTCACTAATCGTCATGTTATCGTTCACCCTAGAACGAACGTCTAAATCCACCACTTTTATATATTCACACTATGTGCATATTTGTTATATTTTTATGGGTTTTCCCCAAGGACAACCTCATCATTTCTTTTCCTCTCATTAAACTTACCTGAAATGTCTAACACTTGAAAAAATTATGATATTTGACGTGGAGGTAAACCTCTCAGAAGATTTATTATGGGAAAGAGGAGATGATGACTTCAAAAACTTCTGGCGTTCGACTCACGTAGAATTTGAAGGCTTTTTCGTATGGTTTTGGCATTCATGTACAAATTAGGATTGATACTCGCATTTAAGAGGCTGAATCAAATAGATCTGATTTTTTTTATTATTTTCATGCTAGAACCATTTTTTTATCAGTATCAAAATTGTAGGATGCGATTCATCATTTATGGATGGTCGTAAGGTGTCAGCGATAGCAGATACGTCTTTGAAATTTTTATTTTTGTAATTATTATTTTTTTAATAGAAGCTGTGAGAAATTATCATAAAATATGTTAAACAACTAGTCTAGAATTGGAAATTCTATTGAGATTGCTGCTAATAACTAGATTACCAGGATAAGAATGGTTGTGAAATTCAGTGATTATAAATAAACGCTTTGGATTTTTATTTTGAACTGAGAATAATTTATTTTGCACTCTAATAAGAGATGGGCGGGGATTAAAATTTAAAATCGTGAAAAATTAAAATAGTGAAAAGAAAGCCCATCCTTGTACATTTATATTGTTCTACTCAAGTGAAAATAAAAGTAATTAAATATCGGGTATCCGTTACAACATGCCTGGGTAAACGTGCTTTGCTCCAAGCGGATTTTTCTTTTTTAGAATCGTTAGAATCGTTCGTAGGAAAATTCAATGAATTTATAAAATCGCATAACTCATAAGATTGAATGAGGATATCGCTAAAGTTAATAGCGAGATCGAGAAAAATTACGCCAACACAGACAGTAAGCCCAAACCATAACGCATCTATTGGCACATGTCATCAAAAACAAAAGGAGACATTTTTTCCTTTTTTTACACTTTTTCTCTACAACGATTCCTTTATAAGATCAATTGAGATCTGCTGTGGCTCCATGTGGATTTCTGCATACCTTTTTTACTATTAGAAGTATTTATGGCAGATATAAACTATCTGAACCTTGTTTCATGTATGTAGACCACGTCCCACATTTTTGCAGCTGACAAAGAAGGGATGCTATGCATGTGTGCCTGAAAAGATCATGGTGAAACCTCACCTGAGATAACATCCCAAATTATTAACTTTGTTGAGACATAATTTCAATATAACTGGGAAAAGGAGAAAATCGGTAGACAACTAAAAAGGTCCGGTAAATCATCATCATAGGGTATAACGTTCACAACTTACAGGGTGATCTATAAAAATATACTAAAATATCTTTAAGTCCCGTTATCTCGAAAATCGATAGGATTCATCCCATCAAGGCTGTCTATGGCTTGGTTACGTAACTTTAAGGACAAATATATTAATTGTTTCTTGCAGTATCTAAACTCTGAACTGATAAATCGTAATCAAGATATTTACGAAACCACTCAGATAATTTTAAATGTGAATTCATTTCAGCAAAGCAAAATCATTATGGAAATTGAATCTTAAGAAATTACTATACTTATTTACTGACAGATGCAAGACAATAAATATTGTAATCTACGCAAAGCGATTTATGATAGGAATCAGGACGAGCTAAAGACGCTATCCTAGAAATTACAGCGTACACGTTACAATCCACGAAAAATGATTTTTTAATAAGGAAAAAGCAAGAATTAAATAAGACCTATTCTTACAATAGAAGAGATGAAAGCCCGTATGTAATTTAGAATGGTCACATCTATATGCAAGTTTGATTTTAAAGTGGTTTTTCGATTTCTAGAAAAGTAAGTCGGACAGCAAAAATAATTATAACCAATTTAATAGGATTTTATATTCTAAAGAACTTTTTAGTGCAATGAAAGCATCTAGAAATGATGGTTTTCACAGAATATGTAAAAATTTTAAATTTTTATATGGCAACACTAAGAATGGGTAGACCGGATTAGTCCATCTACGTCGACGCGTTCTCAGGCAGTCTCAAAATATATATGTAAAGGGTTTTTCAATAAGAGGTGTTATTTTAATTAGCCCGCTATTTCGGTAGATGTCACTTTTGGAGCTGTCATTTTTTGACATTTGACAAGTAGAAACTACGTCATTAATAAAAATAGAACGATACACGATTCAACAACGCATTGAAATTATTAAAATTCACTATAAAAATGATGAAAATGTGGCAGAGGCGGTTCGTAAAACTCGAACATTTTTGGGTCGTCGTGAAGCACCTTGTCTGACCGCAATACAGAAATTGGTAGAAAAATTCGAGCTGTCGGGACAAGTTAGTGATGTGAAGAATAAAACCCGTACACGTCGCTAAAGAACAGCCGAGAATATTGCTGCTGTAGCCGAAAGTGTTGAAGAAAACCCAGGTTTGTCCATTCCTCGTCGTTCTTTGGAATTAGGCATTCCACAAACGTCATTACACGGTATTTTGCATAAAGATTTGGGTCTTAAGGCTTATAAAGTTCAGTTAACATAAGAACTCAAGCCGCCCGACCATCAACAACGTCGAGTCTTTGCTGATTGGGTCCTTGAAATGCATGAAAATGATCCGGAATTCCATCGAAAACTCATCTTGAGTGATGAGGCCCATATCCACCTTGATGGCTTCGTCAACAAGCAAAATTGTCACATCTGGGGCTCGGAAAACCCAAGAGTTATTGTTGAAAAGCCTCTCTATCCCCAACGTATGACTGTTTGGTGCGGTTTATGGTCCCGCGGGGTCATTGGACCTTACTTTTTCGAAAATGAGGCTGGAGCAACAGTTACGGTGAATGGATTGCGCTATCGACAGATGATTAATGACATTTTATGGCCGGAATTGGATGGTATTGATCTGGACAACGTTTACTTTCAACAGGATGGCGCTACGTGCCATACAAGCAACGAAACCATTGATCTTTTACGGGAAAAGTTTCCGGACCGTGTTATCTCTCGAAGAGGTGATCACAATTGGCCACCGAGATCTTGTGATTTAACACCTTGCGACTTCTTCCTTTGGGGCCACGTGAAAGAGAAGCTCTACGCCAACAGCCCAGCGTCGATTCAAGACCTCAAAGATGGAATTCGTGAGGCTATCGAGGACATAGGGCAGCCACTTTGCGATTTGGTTATGGAAAATTTCATGAAAAGGATATGGTCCTGTAGGCGTGGTCGTGGTGGTCATTTGGCTTATGTTATTTTCCGTTATTAACGGCATATCTTCCTCTTTATAATGAAATAAAGATCCGATCATTTGTCTCAAAAAATGGCATTTTTCTTTGAATATCAAAATACACCTCTTATTGGAAAACCCTTTAGTAATAAACGAAATTATCCTATGGCAACCCTACGAGGAATTTACCCGATTTGTCCCATTTTCGACTTAAAAGCAACATTTTTTGTTTTTTTAGTTAAAGGTAGCTTGTAAAATTTCAGCTCTCTAAATGATCGCGTTCTTGAGCAACTTTTGATATTATGTATGGGCGTCCAATCTATTTCATTGTACGATCTTTATTTCTATGCGTTACAAATGGTATGATAAACTTAGTATACCCTATAGATTTCATCTAGAATATAAAAGTATCACAGTTGACACAGTGTTGGGAGTCAAGATTAAAACATCTTAACTTCACGAAAATTTAAATACTACTCTCTTTTTTTTACCTTTTTATATCCTAGATGAAATCATGGTACATCAGCATTGACAGATGGTCGAAGCTGGAATTCCTACGAAACTGGGAAAATCTGTTCATTTTTCCTAATTCTTAATTTTTAATTCTCATCTAATTCCTATTATATTAAAATTAAAAATAAATGTATATTTATTATAATGACAAGTCAATTTAATTCAAGAGACGTGTAGATGCATATCACTTGATCACATTTTCACAAGCGAAGATTACTGCACTCACTACGCAACTTGTATTGCTTTGATTTGTTTCAGAAGAGTAAAGCAAAAATAAAAGTTGCAACACAGGCCAGTTTTTAAAAAATTTGGATATTCAAGGCTTGTTTTCTTTGTTTTCTTTACCCAGCATCAAAATATTCCTGATATTTTGCTAAAATAATAAAAGGTTATTTGCTAATAGATCTGTCGAGTGGCAAGTTCAAATTGGATAGTGAAAATATGTATGAGAGCTTCGCAATCAAAAAAATTAATATCCTCAGAAATTTTCTCACAGATGCTCTAAATCCAATAAAAAAATTACCTTTTCTGTAAAACCTGGTTCTGGAATTCCCTTAAAATAGGATAATTCCCACAATCTGGCAACACTGTAGCGTACCGTTTGTAACGCCCAGAAATAATTCTAGTAGAGCAAACTGTGTTAGACACCCATGCATAATATTAAAAGTTATTTTGATTTTTGCACGTCCGTTGTCACGATAACTAACGCGTTCGAAAATAGGACCAAGCGAGCAACTCTTTCCTAGGGTTGCCATACACGAATTTCGTTTTTCACAATATATTTGGACATTGGCTGAGAATGCGTCGACGTAGAGAGCTGAAAGTTTGTACAGAACGTTTTCAAAAAAATAGTAAATAAAATTTCAAAAATTAACTAAATCTGGCAATTCCTTCTTGGTCTTGATATTCAAAACTTTTTACTTTTACTTTATTTGGCTTTTATTTTCATATTGGTTGTAATATTATTGCTCTTGGTCCAATTATAGCTTCTTCTCTTGTTACCGTTGAATTACATTTATTTCATAATTGGGTAATTCATCCATTATTACTTCGAGTTACTTATTGAAATGATCGACATATTTTAATTAGAGACTGATGTGCCTTATTGGAAAACTTCACATGATTAACGCAATAAGGCCAAAGTGAATTCATTACGTTTGTGAGCTAATTGAATTTAATAACATAGGACTTTTGTCTGATTACTTTAATGAATAATAATTTCTTATTTCCTAACAACAGCTTAATTTTGGCACTCAATCGGATTTTTTGCCATCTTAGTAAGATTTGGGATTCTTGTTTCATTCGATACACGTAAAAAAATTTATTTTCTAGTCGATATCCAAAAAAGTGAGCTTAGTAAATCATTTCCGCGGTCGATAACCACAATAACAAACTTTATTTCAGTCGATATCCGAAAGTTAAAGACTTTATTTCAGTCAAATTGATCGCTGTGCTATCAAACTTTAAAAGGAATCGAAAAAATATAGATTGTAGCTTTTATAGCACTTGATTTGCATACGGCAGAATAATAGTTTGCAAATTGCTTTTGGCTAATTAAAAATTCTTCACTGAACTACTGTAAAAGTTTTTCTATAAGGAAATAACTCCACAGTTAAGTAGGTACATGAAAAATATTTCAAAGTGGTAGAATCTGAAATTACGAGTCTACGGAAAGTCTCCATCAGTTTTACACGGTATAATCATTGTTTTATATAGAAAATCTTAGAGGTAATTTAATAATACCTTATTATTTTATCTATATTATTAAAATTCCTACAAAGTTTCCTACTCGGAAAAATTACGCTTTTTTTTTTTAAGTTGAAAACCACGTAATCCATAATACATGCATTCCGATGATTGCGTTTGTATCACTGAACCGCGAAAAAAGGTAAGTAAGCGTGCAACCATCGGTAGGATTTCTCAACGAATTCACAAACAAGTCTAGAACAAAGACTGGTAACAGATTCCCCACTAGTGCATTGAATTCAAGGCACGTACAAACTCCGTTTCCCTGTTTCGTATTTTAACTAGGTATACGTTCTTGCATACTGGTTGTATATACAAAATTGCATAGCTCTGCAGCATCTCATAAAATTTTTGGGGAAATTTCTCTAAAAACAAACCTCCTTTTGGTCTATGTAAGTCCTTCCGACAAAAATCACTTTCTAGACGGAATTTACTTTAGTCACGTGCAACCATTTCGAGGATAAAACTTCCAAAATAAAAGGGCAACATGGCTTTAGGAACTTATGGAAAAACCGTTCGCTTCAAGTCTGAGCTTACTACCTCAATGCGGCGAGGCAATAAAACACTACAAAAAGGCATAAACTACCTGACAACGAGGAATGAGCTTAAAAGCTTTCCTTGGGTTTGACATGAACAGAGGTGGTTCTAGCTGATAAAAATTGTTCCGATAAATATTTTTAAATGCCCCATCGAAACGACCCCAATTGCATTGAGTCAGCCCTTTCATTGTTCCGTAATGTATTATTGACCGCAAATAAATATTGGTGGAAAAGAGAGTTAACTGTGCTGATGTTACTTCCCATTTTGTGCATATTCGATTTTTATTGCAATTGCTACAGAACTAATTGCCTCCTGCAATAATTCTGGAAATTTTCATCGTTTAACGTGAACGATGGAATTCTGCATTCCTACCTCATTGTTTACCTATGCAGATATATATGATTATGTTTGACAATCACAGACTAATATATGTATATAATGTGTACAGTATTCATACAATTTATATTAAAATTGGCTCAACAAATTATTAATATTGCAATTTGCAGCAATTTTTGCTCATTAACTTCTCTAGTGCCCTTTGAAAGTACATAGGTCTGACGTTTGCCCATATTTCAGAATCAACCCATTGGACAAAGGAAGAGAGTAAAGTTCTATTAAACTGCTATCCTAGGGGCACTTCTATAAAGTTTACGCTCGAATTCATGTCGACTGTGAGTTGTTGATTAACACAAAACTTGCAGAAGTCAAAGCCCTCTTGATAACCATCCCCGTAATTGAGTGGAATGGAAATTACAGAGTATATTAGCTCAGCAAATTTTCTTGGCTGAATTCAATTTGTTTTGAGCTGAGTTTTATTGAGTTATACACCGATGGAGTGTACAGCAAAGTTAGACGACTTGCTTTAAAGTTGAAAAGGAACAAGCGTAATACCAACTAGGAGTCTATCCTGAATGTCGCAATAATGGAATATTTATGTCCTCCGTATTACATCTCATTAATATTCATACTGCGCCATTAATGCAACACATTTCCTTATGCAGATCGCGTCTCGAGGTGTGCGAGTACTTCCTTTTTAGATGGCGTTGCCTGCTAGTTGAAAGAATGTAAATTATTGTGGCGTGACCCACGCACCAGTTGTACTAATGGAAAGAAAACGAGTTCAAATGAATTGAAGTTCTTCCGTCTTTTTCTTTCCACAGAATGATAACTTAACCCCAGTGTGGTAAGCGAAACACCGCTTATAATAAAATCTGAAGAAGGAATATTATCGCAAAAATACGTTAAATGGGGGAATACATATGTTAATATTAGATTTGAGTTGCAGGCACTATAAAAATTCTTAATATTACTACCGTCAACGAGTAAAATACCCACTATAGTAAGGGCACATAATTAACAAGTAAAATAGCTATAATTGGTAACCACTTCTTATGATACCCTAGATTACTGAAATTACATATTTCGTATGGTACCCGTATTATGTGCAAGTTTCATTTTTTAAATTATTTTTCGAATATATTTCTAGAACGCTTCGTCGGACTGTAAAATTGATTATAACCAATTTTATAGGATTTTACATTCTGCAAAACTTTTCAATATAATGAAAACCTCCAGGACTGGTTATTTTCACAGTATACCTAAACTACCTAAATTTTTATATTGCAACACCAAGAAAGGTTAGACAATTTGGTCCAGTTTTGGAAATACATTTATTAGTTCTATGAAAAGCCCGTGTACAAAATTTTATCCAGAGTAAAAATATGTAGTGAAAAACAAAAAGTTCGTATGGCAACCCCACAAGGAGTTACCCGACTTGTCCCATTTTCGAAGTTAAATTTACTTTTTTTTTTTAACAAAAAAAACTTCGTATACAAAATTTCGGCTCTAAGTATATGCGTTTTCGAGTTATCATGAAGTCGGACAGACAGGCGGACGAACATGCAAAAATCAAAATAACTTTTAAAATTACGGGTGACGTACAATTCATTTTGCTCTATCATCATTATTTCTATGCGCTACAAACGGAATGACAAATTTAGTATCCATATGATTTCATCATCTAGGGTATAAAAATTAATCAGAGAGAAGTCTACTAAACTAAACTGGAGTGTTTCGCATCTAAAATTCGAAATTGTACCAAAAGATATTTTCAATCTAATGAAAAGTGACGATGCAGCTTTCCTTTGTCAATGAGTCGATGCGTAATTAGTATCGAAATAGATATTAAACAAATTTTCATATTTATTATAACATAGAAATGTTAATTTTGTCAAAACTATTTCTTGAAAAATATGCAAGTTTCTGCTGTTTTTAATAAGTGACACATTCGTAATTTTTCAATTGATTTAAGATCTTGGTAAGTGCATGTACAGGTGGAATGAGGGAAATAAAAATTCAACCGAATGGATAGTGGACTACATCTTCAAAGATATCCAGATTCGTTTTATTAATATTTTCGAAGATTTTGTTTTTCGATATAAATATTGCACGCTATTGAAAAAAATACTTTAGATTTCCGGATGAATTCTTCCGACTATATTCTAAAAATTTTTAATATTTCGGTAGAGTTTAGTATTTTCAATCGATATTTCTCCAATGATTTTTGAAACAGTTTCATTGCAAAATAACAGAAAATTGAACTCATCTATAAATAGTTGGACATACATATTTATAAAAAGCGAAGGCTTTTCAATTTTGGCCCATACATACATATGTATGAACGCTTCAAGCAAGCTGCTATTTACTACTTAGTACCTATATATAACCGGAAATGTCTGTTGAAAGTGCGGTGCTTCCAAAAATTTTACGCCTCCCATTATCTCGTTATTATTTCTGAGATCATTGAGGATACGACTTAGAGATGTATCAGTCCGTCCGAACATGTCCATACAAGGAATGACCGAAACAGATCCATAATTAGTGGAGCTGTAGTTTAAACCAATTTATCAACAAAAAAAAAAAACTTAATGATATGAGCACATTACACTTCGCCTGTTCTAATTGCATATTTTAATATTTTGTAGGAATTTGTATGATTTTACTCGTACACCTCTTAGAACGTATAATAAGCATAATAATGTGGGTGTCATATCAAATTTGTGTATGTATATGAGTGACGCCAAAATTACCTCTCTTGGCTCAGTAGGTAGTAACGAAGGAGAAAAATATGAATTTTTGTTAGGTGAGCCCATGAGGACGGGTTTTAACCATTTTCGGCTTAAATCTACAATTTTAATAAAGAATCCCTGTGCGAAAATAAGCTTGACTTAATAACTTCAATTTTCGAGCTATCCGTCGGATGGGTAGATAAACAGACAGATGAATTGTTGAACGGACAGACAAACATATAGGCAGATAAAAGACAGACGGATAGACAATATCGACTTTAGTAGTGCATTTCATAACTATATCACCACCCACGAATTAGAAATTTCTCAAAGATGGAGTCGAGACACCCTGTAGTTATCATCACTGCATAACCGACTGATGAAAATAAATGATAATTCAAGAGAAAACAAGCAAACATTTTATTTTATTTAAGAGGAAATACGAAAAACAAGTGAAAATGCCGTTTTTATAACTATATCACCACTTAAAATATTTAATATTTTCGGAATTTTAGTTAAATTTTTTCGACTTCAAAAATATTTTCAGTATTTTGTCGGCCCTCTTTGACTTTCTGCTTATGCTAAAAAGTCGGTCTATCATATTTTGCACGAGTTTCTTCGGCTTCTCCGTCTCGAAACTGTTCCAGGCGGCTTCTACGGCTGCGCGCAGTTTATTCACGTTGATGAACTGCCTGTTGTTGACGTACACCTCTCCAACCAAAATGCCCCAAAGATTTTCTATTGGGTTTTGATCCGGGGAATAAGCGGGTGAGTCTATAACTGTTATCTTGTGACGCCTAAGCCAGGCTTTCGTCGCTCTACTCGTGTGAATAGCGACATTATCCTGCTGGAATGTCTACGTTCAAAGAATGGAAGGAGTTTGCTTTCTAAGATCCCAGTGTATTCCTCGCTGTTCATCCTGATGGACGGAAAGGTTAAAAGAAAGATTTGCTGAGCACAGATGGTCGTTTGCTCAATTCCCGCCAATAATGCTGGAAACCATCCTGGCCCGTTGAGGTTGAACTTTATCTTGTCGGAAAAAATTACCTTTAATATACAGAAAGAACAAACGTAAATCGCATAAAATTAAGGTTTGAAATGACTTTTTACACAGTAAAAAAATTTTGCCACAAAGCTTAGGTATTTTTCGATAAGATTAGGGAGTATTCCCTAAAATGTAAAGAATACTTCCTAAAATTTGGCGACTATTCCCTACATTTTAAGGAATAGCTCTAATATTTTTTACAGTGTAGTTTACCTCATTCCAATTTCCATTAACGTTTACTCTGGCAAACTTTAGCCGAGCGTCTTTATGTCGGGATGTAAGTCGGGGTACGGACTTCAATTTTTGACTTTTCAGGTATTCACAGCGCGTAATTGTCCGGTAAACTGACGTAAATGATACAGGCAGATCAAGTTCCTTTTTTATTTGAACCAAGCTTTTCAATGAATTACTTGCCATCCTAACAAATCTTCTTATATCCCTTAAAGAAATCTTTACTTTTGGTCCTCCTGTTTTATTACAACCATAGGATTCCGGATTTTGCAGAAATTTTGAAACTGTCACGTGAACTCTTGCCAGTCTTCAACCAATTTCGCGCAAAGAAAGATTTTCTTCCGTCAAATCGAGCGCCTTTCTTCTTCTGACAAGTATACGTTCCACGTGGAATTTTACTAAAATTTGAATGAAACCGGTCTTTCAATAAAAATTTTAACGTTTGCACTCTAATCAACTCAAATTGGGACCAACAACTTACCTATATTGACCTTTTCAGTTGTTTTTTGTATTTCCTCCTAAATAAAATAAATTCGTTGCTTGTTTTCTCTTGAATTATCATTTATTTTCATCAGTCAGTTTTGCAGTGATGATAACTACACGTTAGCTCAATTTTATCTTTGAGAAATTTATAATTCGTCGGTGGTGATATATTCATAAAATCCACATAATAAATAAATCAAAACAATTCAAATCAACTCTAAATTTAATATTTCCACTTAATCAAGGCTGAAAAAACTACGAAGCAAATGAAAAAAAAATCACGAATGTATTCAGACAACATTTCTTTTGCATGAAAAGTTATCAGCCAAATGCATCACATTACTACAAATCTAGATATACAGATAGTACAGAGTACACACGTTCGTGTATTCTTTATTTTCTGTGTGCAAAATCTCAAATTATGTGTTTTAATATCACGTTTTACTGCAGTATACAACACTTATTTATATGCTTTGAGGATGTTTCACGTATTAAAGCAATAAGATACAAAAATGTGTTCTGCACTGTGGTATTGGGCTGGGGGCCTTGCTGTCCCCCTTATTTCCTTTGTACATTTCATTTGCAAAAAAAAAAAAAAACAAAACATTAAAGAAGGCACCCAGTCGTTGGGCTATACACATATTTTAGTATATCCAATGTCCGTTGATACACACATCTTTATGCATGGATGTAGTATGTACATATTCACATTTGATACAAAAATTATGCATTTTATTGCAGCGATAATATCCTTACATATTAGAGGACGCTTTGTTACAAGAAATCATATGGAATTATCAGAGCTTCGTATACAAAAATTATTAATTTTAAAATTTTTATAAAATAATTATGGAATACGTAAATTTGTATTTTCATATGTATTGTCACGCGATATTTTACTACAATTTTTCATCGTCAATAAATAAATTTGTCTGTTATTCGGAAAATTCAAAATGTTGTCATTCTTCAAGTTTTAAAGTTAAAAATCCTATAGAGTAATACTATTGTGTACCGAGATCGAATCGCAACGAAACAATTGGCAAATACAGAAATAACTCTGTAAACCAGGATAACTTCCCTTTCCCATTCAAGGACATTCCTAACTAGTTTGCACGACCTCAACATGCTCAGGCCAGCCAACAAAATATTATATCACCCAAATGTCACTGAGAGCAAATGTAATTATATCGATGAATGTATTATCAGATTACAAGTTACTTTTAGGTAAATAAAGGTAACCAACACCAAACTTTTATCGAAAACAGCCTCATGGTGGCTCTGTATAAAACTGCACAATGCACTAACCATTGATTTTCTCTTCAGATACTTCTGATACCCATCAGAGTTAGAAAGGGAGGAAGCTTCATCATGATAGTCATATCAATACACGTTATATGACTTAAGGCTGAACCAAAACGGGCGTAAAGAACTTTACGAATTTGAACTTGAACCGGACTGAGGTTTTCTTACTGATATTGATAATTGTGCCCTAAACAGACGATACATTCCGTAAGGGACACATTTATTGTTTTCGATTTTAAAAAGTGGTAAAAGTAAAAAAAATTCACAAATGTTAGTTTATTTAATTGAAGATTTTTGCCTTTGATGGACATTATATAAAAATATAAAAAAAATCTGAGGAACAATCTGAAGAAAATCGGCAGCACTTCCAAAAGCATTATCTGACTTTCTCGCCGTACGTAAGTAACTTTACTTATGAATACCTTCATTTTGGTTCAGTCTTTAGCCAGAGAGTAATAGACGGTCCTATTCGCTGACAGAAATTGCTTCAGCCATTTCTTTTAACGTAATTCAATATTGTAAGCACTTAGAACTGATGAAAGCCACAAAGAAATTTCCCTTTTTCATAGAATTTTAGTACTATTGAGGGAAAGACGAAAATAATGCACTTAGTCAGTAATTTTGTAACTGAAACCAAACTCACAAAACTTCTCTTGTTATCTAATATCTGAATCGCTGTCTGGTTCATTACACTACAGTGAAATATAGTAATATGTGACTCGCTGCTTATATTTGGGCTACACGCATCAGTAATACTGACGGTCAGTTTTGACTACGCATCTATCAATTTTACTGACTATAAATGCGTTACGTTCGTTCAACGGACTAGTCAGTTAATTTTAAAAATCTCGTCAAACGGTGTAGACATTCCTCTTCCATATATATTACTAATGATTTCTTCCTTATTGAAACTCCTTTCCATCACTTTTCTGGACTTTTTTGCGATCACATTTCACAAGCCTAAAAAAGATCAAAGTTGCAAGTAAAATGGATAAAGAAATATTTTATGTATTGTGTAATCTTTTAAAATCAAAATTACCTAAGACATCTATAAAGAAGACCCATTTCCCCAAACAAATTCCTTCAGAAATAATAAGCAACCAAAAAGGAGCACTCGTAGCTAACTTGTTACTAATTTAATTATAAGTTCAACAGATATATTTTTGTTCATTATTCAATCCCCGTTTAGATACTATATTTATAGTATTTGAATAAAAACACTTAACCGCCATTAAAATTGCAAACTTGTAAATGTCAGACAAAAAGGACAAACTCTGCATTTAAGTTAAGAAGTAGCCAACTTTTGCATTAGCATTTAAGCACGCATCGCCATCATTGTTTCTTCATCTCTAGTTAAAATATCTTTTCTCTTCTCTTATCGGAAAACTACGAGACTCATGGGCCATCATAACTACGTTAGTTTAATTAATAGATAGCAAAATGGTATTCGTCTCTCTAGTTGGTCTTACTTTCTACCAAGGAGAATTAATATATTTATGTACGTTAGCAATTTCACTCCCACTTCCAACCACTTCGACAAAAAAAAATAATAGTTGAATAAAACACCCAATTTTTTTTGTTTTATTAGGTTGGCTATAAACTTAACTGGCTTAGAGCAATTTTTTATTGAACAGCACTTTTTACTTGAGACGATTACAATGCGTTACCGTTACTTGTTTATGTATTATTTAACTCATTTTTATACCCTAGTTAAAATCTATAGTTTCTGTATACTAAGTTTGTCATTCTGTTTGTAATGCATAGAAATAATGCTTCTAGACCAAAATGGATGGGTGTTCACCACACAAAATATGATTTTGTTTTTTGCATGTCAAGAGCTTTTAAAAGAAAAATTAAAGTTAAGTTCGAAAATGAGACAAATTGGATAACTCATTCATGGGTTTGACATACAAAAATTTCGTCTTTCACTATATATTTGGGCACTGCCTGAAAACGCGTTGACGTAGAGGGCTGAAATTTTATAAAAATAGTAAATACGATTTGAAAAATTTGTTAACCGAGCAACCCATTCCAATTCTAGGGTTTTTACTTGTTAAAATAATCATTCCATTAACTTGTGCAATCAATTCTGATAAATGGTCTACTGTTTTAATGAACGCTTTATCGGAAATTATGACTCGCTTAGAACATTATGCCGCTTAAAATTTTATGCTGATATGACGTCTACTGCGTCAGCGAACGTTACGGAAATATGAATTTGGAATACTTAGATTTCGCGATATTTGAGTGTTATAATGATAAAAATTAAAGAATGTTCCCATGGGAATGCAAAGTTACTTAGTTTTATATATGATCATTTATTATATAATAATATAAATTTTAGGGGAATTTTCACATTGACTTAAATGTATATTGGGCCCTATATTTTGGGTTATATCTATTATAGCATGCTCTGTATCGATATTATCTATACAGTTTCCCGCAACTCATCAAGCCATATATTATCGTGATCTCCACTCTCAACATCCTCAGCTATAGAAGGCAGAGCAGACAATAACCCAGTACCTACCCTCTTTTTGCACATCATCAACAAGATCTCTCGAACAGTTGTCTATACATATAAGACAACATGATTTCAAATTTAGCCTCCCGCAGGCATAGTATGTAACCATTATTAAAACCCAAAGCTTTTCGATGAGTATCGGATCCATTAATATCAAAACAGCCGAAAGCTACCAATAGGGTTGCAGATTCAGGTATAACAGTAAAGTTCTCTCTAAGGAATTTTCTAATGCAAATAAAAGAAAAATTGGAAAGCATTACTTAACGACACTTCCTAAAATTGGTTGATCAGAAATCTGTTGAGGACTCCATGTCCAAGCTGGACTCTGGTTATTCTGCTGAGCCTGATGGGATACCCCCGGTTGTCTTAAAGAACTTCAATGGAACGCTTTATTACCCGTTACCATTTTTGTTCAATCTATCACTACGGCTTGGTTAATTTCCTAAGTTAGGGAAGGATTCGTTTATTGTCCCAATCTTTAAGTCTGGTAAAAGGGAGCTTGATACCAACTATCGTCCTATTGTTAAATTGTCTTTTATTCCCAAACTGTTTGAAGCTTCTTTATATAAATACTTGTATTTTCATTGTAGTGAGCTCTTAATCTTAATCCTCATCAGCATGGTTTAATGAAGGGAAGGTCAACAACAATAAATTTGCTCCAGTTTAAATCAACCTTTATCGAATCGTTTGAGAGTGGTTGCGAAAATCACTGTATTTATACAGACTTCAGCCAGGCTTTTGACAAGCATCCCCACTCTATTTTTTTATTTAAACTGACATCTTTAGGCTTACCAATTTGATTTTTGAACTGGATATAATCCTACTTTAAGGATCGCAAACTTAGGACTCGGTTCCGTTTTGATCTGTCTGAAGAAATTACGGCTTTCTCCGGTGTTCCACAGGGTAGTCACTTAGGGACCCTTCTCTTCATATTATTCATAAATGATGTTTCCTATGTAGTTATCAAATCTGACTTGATAATATTCACAGATGATCTGAAACTATGTATCGACTTGTATTGCTACTGTCTCATATTCCAGGATAACATGGACAGACTTGTTGAATGGTGTGAAATCAAGCAAAATCCTCAAGAATTGTTCTCAGCTTTTATCTTTAAAAGTCTTAACATTCACACAAAAATTTTCATAAATCGGAAGTTAGATGTTTTAAAACCTGAAGTCTGTTCTGAATTCTATTTTCGGAGCATGGTATCAGAATAGAACTTGACATCATTTTAGATTTTAATTTGGTGATTGAAAAAAAATGTGGAAGAAGAGAATTTTTCACATTTATGTTATAGATGCGATCAACTTTTTAAACCAATTTGGGGGAAATCATAAACGTTTAAACGTGGTTGGTGCATAAACTTACAATACATAGGTATAATTTATGAGAGTTTGGTACACACGAACTTCGCAGGCATGTATCCCAGAATTTGGTTTCTGAAATGGTGGGGGGGGGGGGGTAGATATATGCAAAATTTACGTGCTGTTTTACTAGCCATAACAATGTGCAATGTAACTAAAAATTCTCTCGAACAAAATGTTATGCAAAAAGTTGAACGGGACCGGCCAGCGTATTCTAAAAGAGAAATCTTTTGCTTGAACAATACACCCTTATTCGCCAGTGTTTAAGAAACAACGTGCTTGGTTATTGAAAAATATAAATATTTCTCCTTCAGATAAAAACAATGGGTAATCTCTTTCTATTGAACAGCTGTTCAAGAGATATATCTCGATAATATACGCTCGCCGAATGGGACGTCAAATCAGAGAGTTTGGAAAACGCACGAAATAAATAGCACTGCGTAGATGGAAGGAACTCCGAACAGCTGGTTCTAATGTAGCACTGCGAGATAGAAAGAACGCTTACTGTACAGCTATTCCACCAAATAGCCGTCAAGTTTTCTTTGTCTAACCCATGCTTGTGTCCTATTTGAATAGTTCATTTTTATTCATTCGAAATATTCGAATGCTTGGAAAATTGATTTCTGAGTAGCATAGCAAATGTCGGCGTAATTCGGAATTATGCGTAGCGAATGTGAGAGTTTTGGTTTGAGGCCATGGTACAAAGGCCTTGATGTGGCCTTTTCGAACGATCAATTGAGAACTACGTCATATGGTGTTCATTTCTTGGTTTGAATTTCAATCGTTCTCATCAAAGAGCAAATATTATTTTAATTGGAAATTTTTTTAATTTTCAGCAAACACTATTGTGATTTTTTCTTTGGAATGCTGCAGAAATGAAAGCACAGTTCACTATGTTGCTGATAGTCTTAGGAAGGCTATACCATGGTAATCTTTATGCCATGGGTTAAAGACGCGACGTGTTACTGCAGCTCATTGATTCTAAAATATTTCCCCTGTCTTCCAATTGGATGGTAATAAATTGTTCCTACTTGTTTGGTATTAAATTGTAAGGCTATCTTGACATCGTAATATGTCTCCAATCATATTTTGATTATTTGGATATTCATTAAGTACGATTATCATAATCCATTGAGACTTTTGAGATTGCTAGCATTTTTTACAAAATGGCGATGAGCTCAAACTACAGAGGAATAATTTATTTATTATTTTGATTTCTTTCCGTTTCTGCTATTCATCTTATTTATTTTTTAATGAACTCTTTTTAAAAAAAATCCTTTTATTTACTATTATTTCGAAAGGCTTCAGAGGGGTTGGGGGGGGCTTTGACCCCTGGATCCCTCCAACTTCCTGGATACGTTCCTGGACTTTCGAATATATAGCAAGTGTGGAAGTAAGTGGAAATAGGCGCACACAGTGAAGGAAACATCTGCAGTAACATAAAATGCATATACGCAAGAAAAAGGAAGCAATTTCTACCTTGGCAACACATTTTAGTGAAGTGAATTAGGTAAAAATTGTCCAATACTTAAAATGCGGTTTTATTTGTTTCTTGTTTACGTGAATTTTCAGTGGATTTTAAGGGAAACCACAACAGTCAAGTTTTTTTTTTTACATGGACATACGGAGGCACTTACAATAATGTGAACTCAATATTTATAGGCTAAGATGAATATTATGTGCTTAGGTTCCTCAAAATAAAGTAAAGTCTGTAACCACACCTGGACTTGAGGTGAAACTACAGTGAACGTTACACATTTATCGCTGTTATGATATTGTTGTTATTAGTGGAAAACAAAAGCAACATCATGGGAACGATACTATACCGACGCATGTGTTGAGATCACTGTATTTTTAAATACACATCTCAAGCATTATCTTATACACATATGAATCATTTTGTCTTAAAGTCATTTATGAAGACAAAAGATTAGTACAAATTTCTTCAGTGCCATCTAGTTGTGAAAAAAAATAACCCAAGTCCGGGTGAATACATGTTTTAAAGACAGAAGCGGGCATGCCATATGCAATTCCCTTTTAAATGTGGGCACTTCGTCTTTATTACTAGTCTTCAGAACTGTATCCTTTATCGGGAAGTCTTTAGTAACACCGTTGTCCCTGCGCACTTTTATGAAAATGAACAATTGTGAATTCACGAAAATGCAAAGTACTTACGAGTAAGATATCACTGTTAAACTTTACCGTAAGTTTAAATGAAAAGTTCATTTGCATAAAAATTTGGATTTATTTCACTTTGAGAAACATTTTAGTTTGCTTTTTTATGTATATTCCGAGACTAACTATGCCTGCCTTGTATCGTGACATGAATTCAATTATTTAAGTAAAATTACGAATTGCAATAAAATTGCCGGCTACAATAAATGTTGCTTAAATTTCCGACTCTCATTTAGTTTTCTCCTTACAAAAATATTCTTTCAAACTTTATCAAATTTTTTCTTGACTTTCTCCAAAAACATAATGTCCCCGAACATGACAAAAGGGAGAAAGAATTAACACGGCATAAAAAAAAAAAATTCAAATAATAGGCACCAAATGCTAGGTCTCATGACGGTCAAGTTAGCTAATTATCTGGAAAAGGAAATTGTAACATACACCCAACAAGGAGCACTTCTACTTCAACTCGTTCTCCGTATGGCTATGGTGACACCGAATCGCTTAAAATAGGACTGCCCGGAGTTCGGTTATATGGGTGGACTGGACGGTAAGAAGAGTGTTTGCGCTGCTGGTTATCAGAGAACGGAAGGAAATAATAATTCCCTGGAAGTTGCATGCTGAAATTGTTGTGTTTCCGCCGAGGAACTGTTTCAGTCGATTCCATTGAGAATATTTTCGTTGATTTAATTTAAATTGAATGAGATTGAAGGAATTTGCGTTAATTATTAGAAAATAGTTTATATATGCAATTGATTTAATGACAATAGATGAGCTTTATTTATAATTATTTGTAAATTTACCAAATATTTACTTTATTTCTGCTCAGGTTAACTCACATACGCTTCACAGTTGCCATGCAATTAATGCGCAGATCGCAAATGTTGTTATGTGTATATGTCGTATCGTGAATGCATATTGGTAAAAATATTGATGCTGCTTCAGGCAAAATATATATAAACCCACATCTTACATCAAATTAAAAACAAGGGCTCCGTCTGGCAGATTGCATTCAATGAGACACAAATCCATAATGGACCAGAGACTCATCACACGCAAACACTACGCGCTTCATTTCTTTGTCAATAACAATGTAGCATAACTAGATCGCGCAAATTTTCAATATTCATATTTAGGCTAGTGCTCATTTTATCGTTGTGTTCCATTTAAAATAATTAATGAACATTTAGATTTTGTATTTATATATAGTTTTCGTAATCTAAATAATTTTTGGTCATTCAAAACCCTTATATGCGTATAACTATACGATTACCTCAAAGCACAAAAGTTGAAAATGATAAACATTGTCCCTTCATCATGGTAAGTGTAAGTAAGCCCAGTTAAAGAAAACTGCAATTATAAAATGAGAAATGATCATCAATTTAAATAACCGAACAATATCTTGTATGTACCTTGTTCTAGAACTCCCATATACTAGAGAGAACAAATTGTTCTGTCGATTAAAGCGAACTATTTGTACTGTTCGCTTCATTTATAAATCTTCTATGAAAATGTATGAGGCTTCCTTTTTTATCTTTCGTTCTGCCCTAATCTGCGGACACAAAAGAACGCAGCTATCAGTGGCGGATCAAGGATTACGGTGCGAGGGGGGCGCAACTATTATTTAAAAATGGTATATTCTGAAAACTGAACAAAACTTTGAAGACACTCTCCACCACTACAGATTAGCAAGTGGCTACCACTCGTAACGAAGAAAGTTGCTCAAGGTTGTTTGCCACTCCGAAAGTCAAAAGAGATGTTAGATTATTCATTTTGTTTTGGTTTGTAAATGGTGGAAGTGTAAAAGTTCTCAATCATCAATTTTAGTTAGTAAAACTAGGGAAACGTACTTCATTCAAATTCACGAATCATCATAAATTGTATCTATGTAAAAAAGAGGAATTAAAAATTTACATTTATTTAAAATAGCAGTCACAGAATAGATGCAATACATACATTTTTCGTATATAACTTCGTCGGCCTACATATGGAGAGGAGCACTAGAATCGATGGGCTGAAATTTTTCTTATATTATGACCTTGTGTTAAAGAGATGGGGTAGCTTTGGAACGTAGATGTATTGAACTCGATTTGCTCCAAGCGAGGATATTATCATTGTGGTTATTCAAGGATCTAATCATGCAAGTATGAGATATATGACATTTCCTCTGTAGTCCCCAAGGGTGTCAAAGGAGTATGCGAAACCAAGAGTACTGTCATCGACAAAACATTAGATGGGATTGAGAGAAAGGGAAAGCAGATCATTAATGAAAATTGAGAACAGAGATGTAGAGATAGCAGAGCCCTGAGGTACCCTGGCATTTATTGTCTAAGATTGAGATGTAACGCCATCTAATATAATCCGTATTAAGCGACCAGATAAAAAACTTTACATTCATAATAGAAGAGGACAAGAGAGGCCAAGTGCTTTAAGTTTGGCTAAAAGGGCTGAACTCCAGATAATATGATGAGCCTTTGAAAAATCTAGGGCAACAATTTTGGACTCACCAAAATTGTGAAGACTACGGTTCCAACTTTCTATAAGAAAAGTCAGCAAGTCTCCAGATAAGCGTCCAACTCCGAAGCCATATTGGCGATCGTTGATGAGATGATTAGTTACTAGATGCTTCATAAATTGGAGTTAATGACAGATTCAAAAATCTATGAATCGAAGTGATTGTCGATAATTCAAGGGATCGCTACCCTCTCATTTTTCGGGAATAGGCTGAACGTGAGCTAGTTTCCAAGCAATTGGAAATCTTTCTGTCGAATAAGACAAATAGAATAGTTTTCGCAGAGCTTTAGCCAAGAATAAGTCACAGGTTTTATTAAACGGGGGCGTGAAACTATCAGAACCTGCAGCTATGGAGACGTTGATCTCCTTAAGGACCTTGAACATATCTCTCCTATGGATGTGTATTGACTCTTGCACACATCTACAAGGGAGATGTAAAGTGGGTGGAAAAGGAGAATTTGAAGTGAATGTAACAGTCAAAATATTAGTTTTATTCAGAGAGTACTAGTAAAGAATAGCGAAACTGCTGAAGTTGTTCTTGATTTCTTTTACTTGGGACCAGAAACCTTTGCTGCCTTTGCGTTTTGGCACGATTGTAAAATTCTGGCCAAAAATATTTTTTTTTCTTTGGATAGTTTTTCAGTTCTGGACATGAATGCAATTGATAGGTGCAAAAAGTAGACTACTTCGCTTTTATTGCTTGGTTGTACTTATCGTTAAACGAAAAGCGATTTTGCTATTATTAAGACCTGCTGTATAAATTCTGAGTGTTTCATGTATGCCAAATACTTAGAATTGTACTAAATTCAAATGTGCTTTCATCAACATCCCTTGAAGAAAAACAGACCGACCAATTAAATTCTCTAGGATACTTATTGAAACTTTCCTAATCTGTAGATTTATTTTGTTTTTATTTAACGTTTGGCCTAAGTATTCTATAAAAACTATTATATTTTTCGAAATAATAAAAAAACAAAAACAATATTTAAAAATTAATATCTTGCTTTAAATGTAATAACACTCACTACATTAATGGACAATGACTTGTTCGCCGTTGTGTAGTTTCGCTGAGTTTCTCCAATTATGAGTTATAATTGTTTCTTTAAATGTTTGTTTTGCCACGTCGAGCCGATAATATTCTAAGAGGCCGTTTTTACATGGAAGGCTTATCAAAGACCCTCTGGCAGCTGTTTTAAATTAAAACAAACCTTCTATCGCGATAACATGAATAGGGTCTGTCTTGATTCAAACACCCCGATCAAAGCGACGCTCATGTACAGGTATCCGCGCTTCCTGTTTTCTCTATAGACTTCGACGACCATGAATGAAGGCCAAGGTGCTAGCTGGGGCCTGCGTTCCTAAATGTATCATATTGTATCATATTCCAGAAATTGTTACGTTTTTTACAAAAGTTGCAGTGGAATAGATGTGAATCATTTTGTTAGAAAAAATTCAGCAGATCTACTGCAATTTTTTTCAGTGGTCTTCAGGGGGGAGGGCCCGCACCACCTAATTGGATCCGCCCGTGACAGCGATCTACTATAAAAATTTCAATACAGTCGAGTTTAAAAGCTATCTTTTGACCTGATCCAAAGTAATGTTCAATGCACCTGCGCAATAAACAGAAAAAGGAACGAAGGACGATCAGCATCATCCGGTAGGTGAAGAGAAAAGTAATATATGTACAGTAGGGTGGCCCAAAAAATAAAAGTGTTAAAATGTCTAAATGCTCATTCAGAATTTGTTAGCTAATGTAATTTTTAAGTTCTATGGAAATTTCAGAGAAACTCATTAATACTTAGAGGTCGCTCAAATCGAAAATAGTGATTTCTTGGCTGCTTTGGACTTTCAGTAAAACTGTTTCAACATTTTCTGTCATATTAATTTGACAATATTTTTCTTGATTCTTTTTTTAAATCTAAGCGAACTTAGTTATGAACTTGTTGCAATAAAAGTCGTTTTAGAAAATTAAATTCTTTTATTTTTTATAAATTTTTCAAAACGAAAATTCGGACCCGGAACTCAAATTTTTTGATTCCGTGTCAATTGTTTTGTAAAGTGGCACGCGGGTATACTTTTTCCACTATAACATTATCTACAATCGATTATATTTTTAGCGATTATAACTTAAGGGGCTCATATATGTATGACTTGTGGTCAAAATACGATTTTCGACGGTGAAGCAATTTTACAAATTACGAAGAATATGTACCGGCCCACAAAAAATTATTTATATACAAAACAATAAAAAAAAAAAAGAAAAAAAGTTACAAATGGTCTTAAGATCAATAATACTGTACCTTAGATGAACATAAAAGTTAAATAAAGTGAAAACCATAAAAACTATATGGCAACATCAGGAAGGGGTTGCCAGATTTAGTTCGTTTTAAAAATTTTATTTTATGAAAACGCTGTTTATAAAATTTCAGCTTTCTAAGTCGCCCCGTTCTCAAGGCAGTGTCCAAATTATATAGTGAAAATCCAAAGTTTTTTATGGTGACAGCAAGAGAGCGTTGCCCGATTTAGTCCATTTTCGAACTTGTATTTGCATTTTTTATGAATACGCCATGTATAAACTTTGAGCTCTTTACGTTGACGCGTTCTCAGGCACTGTCCAAATATATAGTAAAAAACCACATTTTGTATGGCAGCACCAAGAAGGGGTTGCCCAATTTAGTACATTTTTGAAATTTTATTTACATTATTATGAAAACACCACGTACCGTATTTCAGTTCTCTACGTTAACGCGTTCTCGGGCAGTGCCCAAAAATACCGTCAAAAATCAAATTTTTGTATGGTGGCCCTACTAAGCAGTTGCTCGAAATGTCCTATTTTCGAAATTAAATTTACTTTTTCTCAAAAAAGCGCATGTGTAAAATATCAGCACTCTAAGTGAACGCGTTCGCGAGCTATCGTACCGACGGCTGGACGGAAATACAGATGGACAGGCAGAGAGATAAACAGACCGAAAGGCAGACAGGAAAATATCAAAATAACTTTTAATATTACGAGTGGTAGTCCAATCCAATAATTGCAAAAGAAGATGTAATTGATACAAAGTCGTTACTTTTATGGGTCGGTACATGTTTGTAATTTGTAAAAATGCTTCAGCATTGAAAATCGTATTTTGACAACAGTTCATAAACAACATGAGCCCCTTAATTTGTAGTTACTATAAAGATAATCGATTGTAGATAACGTTATATTTAGTAAAAAAAGTATAACCGAGTGCCACTTTTCCTTACAAAAAAAATTTATACGAAATAAAAAATTTAAGTTCCGGGTGCAAATTTTCGTTTTGAAAAATTTATAAAAAAAATAGAACAATTTAATTTTCTAAAACGAATTTTACTACAATTGGATTTAGAAAAAGAATAAAACAAAATTCTGTCACTATTTTCGATTTGAGCGGCCTTCATATATTCAATTGATGACAAATAACAAGTGCCTGTTGCACAATTCTTAGAAATGTATGAAAATGGTCAAACAAAATATTCCAAGAAGTTTTCTAAGAAGAGCACACAATTCTCAACCGTAATCATATTTATAAGTTTGAAATTTTTAAGAGGTGCATAAGTTCATGAAATTATCGAGAACAGTTGTTGTATTTTTATTCAAAGATATAACTGTTAGGTATCAATATGAAGGTAATAACAGGGCTTCTAAATAATGGAATAAAAATCGTGTGGCGAAGCCTTAGTTTCCGTACAAAATAAGCGAACACTTGAAATTTTGGGATTCCAATTCAAAATTTCTAACTTTGAAGGCCCTTAATTCTCTATGTATTAACATAACCCACTAAGTATTTATTTCATTTTCAAGGCTAAATAAAATACCTATTGAAAATTAAAAAGAAAAAAAAAACATCCAATCGAATAAACACTTCCGAAGTTAAAACAGCTTCAGTGAATGTCTAACTTGAAGAATGCAATAAACCACGAATATCTCTTAACCTTCGCTTTACCGAAAAACTTTATACACCTGTATCGACCCAGGTAGATACACATATGCTTCATACATTTTGTATGGTAAAAAAAATTTTTAGTCTTAAAATTGTATGTTATTTTGTATGAGGACCTTATAGGGATAATTTGCTTCCATGGTATGTTTATTTCTTCGGTAACAGGTGAGTTTTTGCATTTATTCCCCAATTTAATGTTTTATATGACCTAGGATCTGGTTATATTTCACATTACACACCATTTACTAGAAAAAAGTTTATTGGGCCGGCCATTCGACTCAACTGCGTTTATATTCACAGCAATTGTTTACATTCGAAGACTGTATGAAAAGGCTCATTTGAAAGGAAGCAAGCCTATTTTAGGCAAATGCCAGAGGTCGATTTCGAAACGGAGGAGGAAGACGTTGAGTTAAATGAGGGTGCTGTTAGTGATGAAGAGAATATTTCTGAGGAGGAAATCATAGATTTTGATGGTGCAGTCGAAGGTGGAGAAATATAGATGGAGTTAAGTTTGATGCAGATTCAGATGATGAAATCGATGATGTTGGTGAAGTTTCCTCATCTCATGAAAGCTATTTTGTAAGCAAGGATGCAAAGAAATTGTATAAAGATCCATCGACGTTGTAATGAAAGGGCGCGCACAATATTCTTTGTGATTCATTGTTTAGCGGCCCTAATCTGATCACCAAGAATTTTTTCCCCATTACAGACTAAAGCCTAGTACTAAGGTCCGCACTAAGCTAAATTTTGTATGAAAAAAGATATTGGCGAAAATTTATTCTGAATTTTAGCGAGAGCGGTACTAAGGTCAACGCGCTAAATTCCCCTTTGGGTTTTGATTAAAGATGACACAACCAGTAAGTCTCCAAAAAATGTTGCTTGAATTTATCCGTCCGGGCCGTTTTTTAACGCGCTCAAAATACTTATTGTCAGAGTTCTGATATTTGATAAATTTATTGACCCGATTTTTGTAGTTAATGTAGTTTTGTACGTCTTTACTGTAAGTTCGGATGAATTGGATTTCTTCTCGTGGCCGTATTTTCAATATCACTGTTTTTTTTTTATTGTATACATTAAGCATATTATTTTAATATTTTTAATATTTTCAAATAATTTTAACTACCTACTTTTAGAAATATTATGACCACGCGTTGTATTTCCATAAAAACATTGCAAAATTCTTGTTCTTCTTCTTCTTTTTTTTAATATATCTTTTCTTTGAGTCTCCGCTGTGACATTTTAGCTGCTAAAGAACGGCCCGATATTGGAGACCCCCTAAAATTTAGTTTAGCGCGGACAGCAAAAATCACGATAAAAACCCCTGACATGGGATATAATCAAGAGGTTGCAGGTATACTCTGGAGACATAATTCCTTCCAACTTTATTGTGCGAAGATGTTTAGTAACAGATTCCGAGAAATATTACGGTTCATTCGTTTCGATTGGCACGTTATAACAGCTACTCGCTAAGAAGTGGATAAAGCTGCACCGTTTACGGATATCTTTATGATGATCAACTCGAATCTAAAAACATATTACAGACCATATGTGAATCGATTACAGTAGACGAACAATAACATACGGCAATGGAATGTACTTTAGGTGAGTCGGTTACTGAATTAAGCCGAATGGACGAAGATTTCACCCAGATGATTCTCCAGAAAAAGAAAGGGCTACTCACCAAGCATGCATCAAGAAAAATCCAGTATGCGCACAGCACAGCTTAACACAAACAAAATATGAAAGCTGGTATGCAGGTCCATCCTCAATGCAGTCATTAACACTTTTTATAATTGTCGAATCACCGAAGTGACAAGCTGCGCAGTCACTCTTACTTCACTTCACTTTTCGTATTGTCGTTGTCGCACGGTATGATGTGACATGTTTCTTTGAAGAACTTATTATCATTGTCACTTACAGTGACAGATAGCGTCAGGGTATGAATTACATTTGTAAACAAAAGTGAGGGTTGTCTTATTTCGTTGTATTGTTTAGTAGAAAAAAATTATAAACACCATGTATTCTGTGTATTTCAGCCCATTAGCTATAAAAGGATGCTTCACCATAAAATCTATCATGACTTCAACGTTGTAATTTTTACACTAAAAATCCGAAAAAAAATTAATGCAATTTATAAAAACTATTGAATTTTATGTTTTAATGAACAACTTAAAAGCCACCATAAAACTTATCTTTTTCCACTTACATTTTCCTTTTCCTTACACACATCTAACATTTGTCACTTACAAAAACCAAATGAGTGAAATTGTCACATAATTATCACTTACCTCGACATTTATCTACTTAGTACGACAACAGTAATACGTCCAAGGTCATATATTTTCGACAAATGTCACTTTAAGCGACAATCATAATACAATTTTTGTGTCGTAACGCCATTTCTCACTTAAAGTGACACCGATAATAATGCTGATCAGTATTGTTAATAATTTTCTTTTATTTCTACTTTCCTATATACTTTCATTATATTATTAGTTATTTTACTATCTATAAAAATAAATAGATATCGTATTTACATGTTTTACTCTTATCCTTGCAAATACAAACTTCAATATTAACAAATTTCCATATAAATTGTATTTATCTACCCGGGTAGATAAAATTTGCAATCAGTGAATAAAACAACGAAATTGAAACAAAAATTGAAGCAGTGCGAATAAAATGATTTTATTTTCATTTTCTGAAATAAACCGAAAATTTAGTCACTGAGTCGGAAGCATTTTGAGATTGAGATGAAATTTCGCAAAGAAAAGTAAATCGAAATATTTACCCGGGTAGATATCGGTAAAGCGAAGTTTAAAGGAGTGAGTAATTTCATATGGTCAAAAAGAACTTTTTACTCGGAAAACAACCCTCTATCAATACACCAAGTATGAATAATTTCCACCGGAATATCCTGTATGTAAAAAAAAAAAAAATTAAATTAAGAACAAACAAAAAAAGTTAAGTTTAAAAAAGGAAATCGTTTAAAATACGAGAAAGTGCTGAAAAGGTATAACGGAAAAGAGTTGAAATTAACAACAAACAAAGTCAAGTTATGAAGCAATAAGGCAAGAGCTGATTGGATTCGAAGTAAGGAAAAATCGAAGAAAAGCGGAGGCACGAAAAAAAAAGGAATGTAAGCGTTTTGCGTGACTGACGGGCCTTTTATCACCAGACCTGGATTAATATAACCGGTACCATGGGGATCCTGGAAGTAAAGTTACAATATCTTTTCCTATTTCTTTCATTTTTATACCCTAGATGAAATCATAGGAGTATACCAAGTTTGTCATTCCGTTTGTAACACCTCGAAATAATGATGGTAGAGCAAAATGGATTGGACACCCATTCATAATCTTAAAAGTTATGTCGATTTTTGCATGTCCGTCCGTCCGTCCGTGCACACGATAACGTGAGAACGCGTATACTTAGAGAGCTGAAATTTTGTACACGGACTTTACAAAAACAATTAAAATTAAGTTCGAAAATGAGACAAATCGGGCAACTCCTTCGTGGGGTTGCCATATAAAAATTTCGTTTTCCGCTATATATTTGGACACTGCCTGAGAATATGTCGACGTATAGAGCTGAAATTTCGTACATGATGTTTTTACTACATTAGCAAATAAAATTTTAAAAATGGACTAAATCGGGCAACTCCTTCTTGGTGTTGCCATATAAGAATTTCGGTTTTTTACGTATACTTTGAAAATGATCATTCCAAGCCATTTTTATTGTACTAAAAACTTCTGCAGAATACGAAATCCTACAAAATTGGTTATAATCATTTTTTCTGTGCGACAAACCGTCCTAGAAATATATGCGAAAAACAACTTCAAAATCAATACTTGAATAGATCGGTGACCATACGCAATTTAATACGGGCATTCATTTAGGGTATCATAAGAATTGGTCTTAGACCAATTCAAGCTTTTTTACTTGTTTTTTTTTTTTAATTTTGCATGTTTAATTCTTTTGCACTTAATTTAATTTGAAGAAATATTAATTAAGAATGAATTAAAAGAATGAAAAATAACTATTATTTCCTTAAATTACACAAAGTTTCGTGGTACCTAAAAAAATTAATCTACGTGGCGTCCAATATTTAATTGATTATGCGTGTCAGACTTTAACTTATTATTTTCTTTACATTAAGGTTCTCTGTTTTCCACGCCAACCTGAGCTAGTGCCTTTACGAACGAAGAAAAGATCGTAACAATGCCCCGAGGTCTCTGATGCTTGTAAGTAGAAGCGATATATCCCCACCATAACAATTTTGATAACCTGCCATTACCCAAAAGGTGAAATATTTTAGGAGATGAGGTCTAATGGAGCTATTTGTTTTGAGATCAATAAGCATATTACAAATTATAGGATATTTCAAGACAAAATTAGCTGTATTCCAATGAGAGACGTAACCGGTCGACTAAAAATCGACGTGATACATTTGAAAAGAAATAAAGGGGCTAGAATTGGTGTAATCTACGATACTCTAGATAAATGTTCGTATCCATATTTCGTACGCGCCGCTACCAAAAATTGGTGTTTTTAACACATTTTCGTGTATAGCCCAATTTAGAGCAGAGGGTTAAACTCGGATGATACACGAGTGTTTTGTTACATATGTATGCATGTACTCAGTTGATATGCGTAAAGATCATATGAAAATGATGATTTTTTTTTATTGTCTCAAGAACATGTATCAACCGTATATCAACTACGTGTGCCATACTAAGGGCCAATACACACTCGATGCAAACATCAGTTTTTAAGTCGTGTATAGTCTCGAGTGTGTATCAGCGTGTGTCAGGGGGAACTAATAATTTCGTACAGTCACCCCTCCGTGCAAGGTTTGATTGTTAAAGTGGGTTTTCGTATAAATTTCTAGAACGGTCTGTTGGGCATTAAAACTGTTTTTAAACGGTTTTCATAGGATTTTATATTCTGAACAGCTTTTCACTACAATAAAAAGTCTTGGACTGATCGCGTTTTCACAGTATACATCAAAAGCATACATTTTTGTATGGCAACACCAAGACTACCTACTATTTTTATGAAAATGCCGTATACAACATTTCAGCTGTACGTTAATGCGTTCTCAGGCATTCATTAAGTATACCTATAGTGAAAAACGAAATTTTTCTATTGCAACCCTACGAAGAAATTATCTGATTTGATCCATATTCGAACTTAAATTTACAATTGTTTCGAGAAGATCGTCTGCAAAATTTCAGTTATTTAAGTAAACACGCTCGAGAGTTATCATGAGAACGGAATGACGAGCAAAAGGACATGCAAAAATCAAAACAATAATAATCAAAATAATAATCCATTTTGCTCTAGTAGATTTTACTTAATGTGGATGCTTAAACATTTGTAGTACAATACTAAGGTGAATATTTATCTTTTAATTTAAATTATTATTTATTATTATTATTATTATTTAGTCTGCATAATAATTGTAAATATAAGTATATGCAGAAATCACCAGTTTACATCCAGTTAGCGTCCACCAAGCTGCCAATTCGCGTCCAGGTTAAAAAAAAAGTTATAAAAACTGCTTTTACATTGGGGTGGTAAATAAATGTCGTTTTGAAAGATACGACTTTATTACGCTTGCGTTATTCCTGATTTGAAAAGTCATTAAAAAATAATAAGTTGCGATAAAATTCACAATAACATAACATTCTTCAGATTAAAACTAATTCAATTCGAATTGTGTTGTTATACGCATCTTTTAAATTTCATTATATTAAAAGGAACAAATCAGGAAGCAATTACATAATAAAACGGAATTCAACGTTTTATATTAGATTAATAAAGCTAATTTTTGCCTTAAAGCTATATTTAGTTCAACATACATTTTAGCCAAGCTGGAAGCTCTTGGTCTCTCCTCTCCACTTTTATTATGGATTGGAAGTCTTTGATCTTGTAGCCTAGATGGTGTTATATCTGAAACTCACTCTATAAATGTCGGTGTATCCCAGGGCTCTATTATCTCTCCATCTTTCTTTATTATTTTCATTAATAGTCTGCTTTCCCTTACCTTCAATCCCATCCATAGTTTCGCCGATGACAGTACCTCTTTGACACTCTTGCGGATTAGACCATTGAATAACGATCTTGAAAATATCCTCGGTTGTGCACAGTGATCGTGTCGAATTCCATGCGCCTAAGATCCAAAGCTAGCTCATCTTTTTAAAACAAGATCATCACTTAACCACTCCCGTTACTTTTGATGAAACATTAATTGAAAACATTAGCATCCACTGGTTGTATCATATATATTGTGCTAGGAGGAAGTGTGTATACAATTATGCCCTGAAAAACTCACATAGCTCCAGTCTTAAATCAGATTTGTGGCCCGCAACAAAAAAGTTCGCATGTTTTTGAATTTGTTCAGTAATTAACCATGCAACCATTAACCTCATTCGCGATATGTTCTCATGCAGCCTAACTCAGAACGAACTAAAAACCAGTCTTCTGGTATGGTATTGACTACATCCCTAGGTGGTCAAAAATACAAAAAACAAATGTTTCTTCAAATATATCTCCTGTATTCATCTCCTTTATATAATTTTGCAGCTCATCTAACCATTTTCGAATAACCTTTTCAGAAAACGTATATCTGGCTTCGATTAGGCCTTCGGGAACTCGATGTGCTAGCTCTACATTGCATTTTAGAGAAAGGTCATACCAGTTTCGCCCTGGTCGCCCATTTTTGAAGGATGTATTCGTGCCATCGTCTTGCTCATTTTTTGGGTTCCGTACCCGTAGTAAGGCTCCGCTGTCCGTCTATCTGTCATACAAGAAACGTTATTTTTGCGTCGTTTTTTGCTGGACCATAACAATCGCTGTATCTTTTGAAGCGTATTAGGCAGACACATGAAATTTTCAAAGAGTAATACTATTGCTGCTATAACAACAAATAATGAAAATAAAAAAATAATAAGTGATAATGAGTCATTTACCCTTTCTTGAGCCGTACAAAATACGAGTCTACAGGCAATTCTCAACCTGCTGCATATAACAGAGAAAATTAAAAAACAAGTACCGAGGTACTGTCAGTTTCTGGTCTAAAGCCGAAGACCAAAAATTCCATAAAGAAATTTTTGGGAGTATAGGTACTGTGTGTAAAGTGTTTCGATCAGCAGTGACAGGGCGATCTCATCAGGACAGGAATGAACCCTGAAACTGCCTGCTGTCTACACTACAGTGAACTCAGATGCCAATAATTTGCTGGTGGTTATATATAGACTTGTTTAAAAATCTATATGTAAATCATTTTAAAGAAAATTGGTTTTCTTCACAATTAAAATGAGTTTTGGGCATCCCATTTCTAACTAATAAGTGGAAAGTGATAAAATAATAATAAAAGTAATAATAAAATAAAAAGTACATAGTGTTAAATCTTGTACGATGGTACGGAACCCTACGTGTGCGAGTCCGACTCGCACTTGGCATTTTTTTGATTTGTGCTTAAAAGGCTATCAGAACTTAATGAAAACCCACATTTGGCTAACGATTCAAATCACTTAACTAGTTTTTGTTTTTCGGGTTCCGTTAAAATACTTCATGGTCCAAACTTTTCTACACTTTGAGGATATCTTTCAGACAATTTATCCTGTAATATTTTTGTAGGGACCGAAGAAAATAACGGGTACTTTGAAAATATTAAATAAAACAAAATGATCGTTTCGATTCCTGTAAAGCTTTTGAAAACTGATTTTTTTTTTTATCTAAGCTGTAAGGGCTTGTTATTTTTTCTGGCAAAAATAAAAAGCCAGCTTGACTTCTTATTTTTTCAAGCTGGAAAAAGCCAAACTACCTTCTTATTTTCAGGGACCGAACCAGTTGTGAATTTTTACGAAAAGAGCTTCATTTACTTGTTATTCCTGGCCGGTAATAGTTTTGAAGCTAGAAAAGCAAGCGAACGGCTTTTTTTTTCGGTAAAAATATAAAATGCGAGCACCGCATTTTATTTTTGCCAGAAAAAATAAAAAGCCTTTCCAGCTTAGTTTTTTTAGCTTCAAACTGTTATCGGTCTGGAATAGCAAGTAAAGTAAGCTTTTTTCGTAAAAAGTCATAACTGATACGGTCCCTGGTTTTTTTTTTTTTAATATTTTATTTGATGCTAGATGCTGTACTAATAGAAAATTGTCCTTGTCAAATGTCTGACAATACTTCAGTTAGTATTGTAGCAGTGTATCCTTCCATATTTCCTTATATGCAATGCATTAAATCAGACTAATTAATGAAGAGCTGCTTGTAGGCCGCAATTTGGAACTGACTCATGATAGTAATCCTTGATCCATTTCGTGGCCACTAAAATTAATGTGGTTTTTCCGAAAATTAACTTAAATTTCAAACAATATTATATTTATTTGAAATATAACTACTCATAAAACTTTCTTATGAAAGCATTATGTTAAAAAAAATATATGTTTTCTTGAATTTTCGCATTATTTACATGCGGACTCCTAATGAACCAAGCTCTGACTACTCAGATTTAGCGCAACCATCTCATTGCTCACTTTAGGGGTAGAAGACATACACACGAACATGAGGATATAGAAATATCTGCATTTTAAGGAAAATACGTCGTTTTATGGCATGTTATAAAATGAGCCATTTTATATATAGGGTATAAAATACTTGGAAAGAACTAAGTATTAACTGCGTTTAAAAACTGGCTGAAAGCTATATCAAAGGTCAACAACGGTGATTGGACATATTATTAATATGTATAATGAGGGAAAAGTTTATCTATAGTTGATTACAAAATAGATTTAATATTTCTAAATATTTACATTTGAGTGTTTTCATTAGAGATACGTTTATATGGAACGAACTATCATCTTAGCCTGATGACCTTCCCAAATTAAGTGTGGTTGAAATTGACACATTTTGGTTTCTCATACATATTGTAAGTTCTTCATAACAATTTTTTTTTTCAAGAACTTGAAATTTACTGCCTTACTGTTGTGATTTGTGGTGCATTACATTACGCTGCTATAAATAGAAAGTTAAGAAGTTTACACTGATGTTGGTTACAATTTAAAAGGATTTTTCCGGCGGAACTTTTTCCATTGAACGAGGTACAGTAAATTTCCGAATTTATGGGGTGCTCATATTTTGAGCAACCCAATTGCACTTTCTAAGCGAGTGCTCTTGGTATTATGTAGTACAACGTGGCGTTATTGATAGGAGTTCAAATAGCAAACCCTTATTGGTTATATGTATGTACCTATAACTAGTCAGAATACCACTATTAATATAGGTATATTAATTTTTAAAGTTTTAAAAATTTCATTACAAAGGAAACACCATAAGTTATTTGCTTCCTTCTACTGATGCTACCGATCTATTTAGATCAAAAATTATACTCAACGCAACTTTTTTTCGCCGCTCGTGATATGCCTTGGCCAGACAAAACTTACTTCAGACTATTTTCCACTTATAGAAAGTAAAATTTTCAACTCCAGTTTATTCAATTTCAATTATCAATTGGAAACATGAAATAATTTGATAATAATTAATATAATTATAAACTGAAAATTATTGCCGTAAATAATAAATGTTGGGCAAATTGCGTGCATGATTTCATAGCAAATCAAAGAGTCTGTTCAGAGCAATACGCTATAGTGAATATAGTCGCTTTTTGCGTTCACAGCAGCGAAAAAGTAACTTTTTTCCCCTAGCTATTGACAGAAAAATGTTGTTCAGAGCGGACGCTATAGAAACTATTGAAGTCACTTTTCTTGATAGCACTCGCGACTGTTATCAAAACAGTCACTTTCGAGTTTGAATGTGTGAATTGGTAAAGAGCATGTAAAATTGAAAGTAAATAAGTGAATAAAACTAAAATGGATGTAAAAAAGAAAACTATTTTATTGCTGTTTATAATTTTAATTTATTGAAGTCTCAATTTACTGAGTTTGGACTCTGACCGTTTTTTTGTTTTTTTTTTCTTTCAAAGCAACCAACTTGCTTTTTACGCTATCGTCAAATTCACAGAGTCACTTCAAAATGCTTTCAAAGTCACAATAACGTGTTTCTATCAACAGACCTTAGAATATAGAGAAAACAGGAAGTGTTGATACCTGTAAAATTCGTGTGCATGAGCGTGGATTTTTCAGCATGCCGTGAAGTAGCTCAGCATTATATTGAAGAAAGATACAAATCTTTGTTTAGCTGTCAAACGAAGTTTGTTTAATTTGCAAAAGATCTGCAACAATTTAAATGTAGTTTAAAACTTGTGAAAAGTGATTTAAAAATAATGCTAAATAAAGTAAAGAGTGTAAGTAATTATCTGTTGTTATTATAGTGATAAATTTCTAAGTGTCACAACAACACCAAGGTATGACATGGGAAATCATTTTTTAGGCAAGTATAGTTATAAAATATTATTCTGTGTACTTTACACACCTTTTCATTACAAATTAAATTAAAAATACATAACAAAAACGATGAAATATCGAAAAATTCCTTCATCCACCGAGATTTGTTTAAGTATATGACAGCTGAGAAACTCCCGGGGTATGTTGGCGTAGTGACATCGAATAAGAACATTTTCGGTGGGAGCAAACGCAATATTTTCAAACACATATCTTGTTGCCCCGCTCTCTATATTGATTCTACTACACGGCTTTACTGAGCTTTCACTACAGCGGCAACAGATAATAATAATAATAATACCAATTTATTCCCAGTACAAAGATCATTACAATCTTAAGATGTACATTAGTGTGCTGGATTCAATAGGAAAAAGAGAGAAAAAAATATAAAAGAGAAAAAAATTACTACGAACTAATTAGACAAAATAAACAATAGAACTAATATTAGAGTTGAGTGCAAAAAGAAAAAAAAACGAAGAGAAAAAAACAATTTTAATGAGGAGAATTTACTATACTTATGTAAAATTAAGCTATGGAATATTTAAGAGCAAAAATAATACAGTAAAAGAGAAATTAAATAAGCTAGGATTTAGTGGAGCAACATTCAAAACTATGATAACCGCCGATTTAGACAAGAGTCACTGATTTAATAAGTCTGCCAAAAGCTCTACCGCCACTCGTGCACTGAATATCATGCGCCAATAGATTCCACTGGCGAGCACATTTGAAAAAGTAAAAATGCTGGCCAAATCGTGATCTACAACGAGGGATTAGAAGATTCCTGTGTCAAGCCGATTGCAAGAAGTTAAGCTTTTCGAATAGGTACGTGGGCTGTTGATTATATATTAGTCTGTGCAGAAATTTTAACCTGCATTGGATTAGATATGCATCCAAAGAACAACCAAACAAGCATGTTGAATAAGATGATATATGACTGAAGCGAGGCAGCTTAAAGACAAAGCGGAGTACATCATTGTATGCTACCAAGAGCCGCCTTCAACAGACCGAGTCAAGGTCAGAGAAAGCCACACTACCATATGTGAAGTGAGGGACCACTAAAGCCTTGACCAGCTTCATCCGCATATGTAGTGAGAGAAAACTAGCGCTCAGCCATAACTGCCGCAGACACCCATATATTTTTCCTATCGTAACACCAATATGTTTACAGCAGGAGAACTTAGAGTTAAGCTCAAAGCCAAGAGCCCTAGCTGAGCCAACATATGGTAGTACGGTGTTATTAATGAGTATTGGTGGGACGGTATTAGGATCGATTCCATTCCTATAAATCGCTAAGCATTTTGACTTACTGGGATTCAACTCCAGGTTATTTTGTAGTGACCAATTATATGCAAGCTGCAGGTCATCATTGAAGCGGGATACACAGTCCTCCATCAAGCCAATCGGCCTGCTCAGATACAATTGTACATCGTCAGCATATAGATGGATGAAAGCATCTGATATTACGTCAGTAATGTCATTCACGTATAGGCTGAACAGCAAGGGGCCAAGTATGGATCCCTGAGGAACTCCAGATAAGAGAGACGTTTCACCGGAGCAGACCTCATTCACCCTAACAAACTGACTGCGTCCACTCAAGAAACTTCTGAGAAGCTTTACTGCAGACGAAGAAAATAGAAATTCTTTTGAAAGTTTTCCCAGCAGCTTGCAATGATTGATGGAATCGAATGTCTTACTGAAATCCAGCAGAGCAAGGACCGTAAGTTGGTCTTTGTCGAGTGCTTCGTGAATATATGAGGTAACCTTAATCATAGCAGTTTCGCAGCTATGATTCGGTCGGAATCCAGATTGCCAAGAAGTCAGATATCCATTGCGATCGATGTATTTCGCAGCCTGCATAAGAATTATCTTCTCCAAGACCTTTGCCAAGAAACATAGGAGACTAATAGGCCTAAAGTCAGTTAGTACAGATGCCGGGGACTTTTTTGGGATAGGCAGCACAAGCGCTCTTTTCTACTGATCGGGAAATTGAGACGTCATGAGGCAGTGGTTAAATATATGAGTAAGGATTTTGATAATGTTAGGTGCAATAATCTTAATTAACCATGGAGGCAATCCATCTGGTCCTGTTGCATCAGATTTGATTGCATTCATAACCAGAAGAACTTCATTCTCATTAATGCAACGGAAGGCGAAGCCCTCCACTGGATAGTTTTCAGTAGAATCATTAACATGCAGTGCCTGAGATGCAACCGCAGAGCCTGTGGAAAAGAACTCATTCAGTTCATTTGGATCGTAATTTACTTTGGGAGAATCGCGTTCATATACATCCAAGTGACGAATATTCTGCCACAGTCTAACACAACCAGAATTTGACTACGCTAAATTTGGCTTATCACAATTCCTGTATTCTCTATATTCTAAGGAACAGACTCATAGTAAGTTCTTTAGTTCAAAAAACCCAATGGTGTCTTGATCAAGTAAAAGTTCGAAACAAATAGAACACTAGAGCCGCCCAAAAACAAAAAAAAATCTCGGTTTTAAAATCTCGCCTTTTTTATTGCTATAATCTCGTACTGAAATAAAATATTTTTTTAATTAGCGCATGCGAATTAATATTTTAGCTCAATGCGTATTTCCAACTTAAAATTCTCTCCAGCAATCCAAAATGAGACTGTCAATTATAAGAATTTTAATAGACTGAAGTAATTTAGAATGTTGTCGCTTATGCTTTCGTCAATTAGCAACAAAGATGATGCTATTATTACTGGTCAGTGTTGCCAATTTAGCTCTTTTATGGTTAAATTTAGCCATTTAAAATATATTTTAGCCACGAATATTTCAATTTAGCCATTAGCCACTCTTTTAGCCATTTTGCATTTTGAATCTTTAATAATTTTTGCAAATTGAAATTTAGTTAATTTCATTCAAATTGGTTACTGAATGCACCCAAAGTCAACGAAATGAAAGATATTGCCATAGTGCATAAACGATTTTTAAGACTACTTTGTTTTAAAATATTTTTATATTCACTGCGAGCCTGTTTGGTAACGCATTTTGTTTGTTTTCCTTCAAGTGTGAAGCTGTCGTCCGTTGTTCGTTAATTAAAAAAACAGATTATTTGCATGCAAAAGGCAAGTTTTAGGAAGGTTAAGTGGTTGTAACACTTTTGCCGAACTGTATTCTATAGCATTAAAGTTATTGATAGCTTCTTTGGTCAAATGCTGAGGTTGAGAGATTATTTAGTCAGTAAAATATATAAAAAAAAAAATAGAGAAATAGATTTAATTTAAATTCTATTCATTCAATATTAATCGTAAAATATGGACTGCAAAGGGAACAGACATGTTACAATCCATTTGAATTTCCACATGAAATTCTGAAAAAACAAGGGCACGAATGGTCCTTATGAACATTGTGAGGAACGAGACTTAGATAATATTATAAAAATGATCTCAATGAATTTTGAAGGGAATATTTAATTATTTAAGTGTCTCAATTTTTTAAAATTTTTTTTAGTACATTTTGTAAAAAACAAAGAATGTATCTTATATGAAATAAACTTGTCAATCCTAGAATGCTAAACGTGAGTCAAATTGACTGCTCGCCAAATAATATTACCATTATTTCATTGTCTACATATCGAAGTAGCCACAACTTCTCAGTACCTGCATTAATGAGTCTGCTATGACTGTAGATGGAATATTGAAGCTCTTCGTTACTTGTACGTTACATAACGGGTTGCTATAGTAGTCAAAATGTTGTATGTTTAGCAATAATGTTACTTTTTGTGCGGGTATTAAATTTTCTCGTGTAGAGTATTTATTGCGATAAATAATTGAGAAAGCTATTGGATTATCCTCACAGGATCCGGAGCCATCATAAATACTGCATCAGAGTGCATATTGTTCATACTGCCGTTCGAAAATTCAGCAAAATACAGCAATGGTCTGTTCAAAGTGCTCTAAGAAAATATGTGGGGAACGTACTATTAAGAACAGAAGAAATATATATATATGAAATATAGGAACTGGGGTGTATATGACCCAAGTACAAAAAATCCGTCTTTCGGCGGTAAAGAGGCAGTTATGAAGTTAAAATGATCAAAAAAAAAGTACACCACTCGATTACCGGCTTCTCCCTCTTTGATTTGCTACCAAACATGACGTATTTTGTACTACCCCCCATCCCCACAAGACCCTCCCTCAAAAATTGGCCACACAGAGTTAGCCGTCCTTCAATATTACGGCACTTCTCACGTTTTCCCTAACTCCCCAAGTATGTTAGAGAATCGCGAATGGAGAGTTAGGAAGTTTTAATCGGGGAAAACGAAAATTCTCATCTCCCAAACTCTCCTAGTTACAGAATCCGGCCCCTGCTGGAAGGAAAAAGTCTACGCAACAATTTATTACTTTATTGTTGGCAAAGTTGAATGAAAGTAATGCAAAAACGATATGACAAACATGAAAGCCATAGCACTATATGCTTTCGAAATTTCAATGAGAAAGGTCTCTGTGCTGAAATTGTGAAGGGCTTATATGTAGGCACAAGCTATATGCTTACATATGTATATAAGTTAGACAGTTTTCACAAAGAACCGTACAACTCAATTTGGATTTATGAACTTAAGATCAACCGATCTTCACATATCACTCTGACAAAAGTCAACTAATTGCTTGTACCACCCAGATATTGTAGAGCAACTGAAATTGATGATGATGTTCAGCTCTAAAACAAGTAGTTTTTTGATACCTTAAAACCCATTGGGATGAAAACCCAGTGCTTTTGAAGGGAGTACAATTTAAGCACTTTCCTAACCATCAATTCGTAGCTCTTTAGAAGAATATTCACAGATCTATCCAGAAGAAGAAACAAAGACTAAATTTTTATATAATTTAGTGTTTTCTAAGCATTATTAATTTTAATTAATAAAAGGAAGAATATTGTTGTTTAAATTACTCTAAACATGTTTCGAATTAAAGGGAGTCAACTTGACGTATGTTTAATATTACTGTTTTGTTTAGTATTCTAGAGTTAATTAATTAAACGATAAGTTTGTTGTTCCTCATTGGTGTTTCGTCTTCATATTTTACGATGTATCTGCTTCTTAATTGAAGAAAAGCATGATTGCAAATAATCTTTAAAAATTTAGCCAGTAATTTAGCCATTTTCAATAGTAGTTTTAGCCAGTAACTGAGAGGAAGAGTTAGCAACACTGTTACTGGTACGTATTATTAGTACGTATTATATTCACTGAAGTTAAACGCTCTTCAATGGCTGTTATTACTGATGTCACCTAGTGCGTGGTCACAGTATACATACAGTAGAACACCTTAGAACAAACTACTGAAAAGTGAATTTTAGAATTTTAATTAAAACAAAAAACGTCAAAATTTCTTCCAAAAGAGGGAACTATTAAGTATGATACGGAAGTAAATGGGCGAACGGTAGCTAGTTGCACAATCTACGGGAATATGTATTATTTTTATGTAAGCACACATCTCGACAATCTACTTATAAATGTATTGTTCCATAAACTAAACAGTTGTTTGGCCATAAAGTGGTGTTCGTTCATAGAGACGCCATGGACAGTGTAATAGTCAAAATGGCTGTAATAGTTTGACAGTTCTACCAAGCCGAATTGCATGGGAAGTGGAACAAATTGTTATTAGCTTTTTTTTCTTGCAAAAATAGCTTTGCTTGTTATTTTGCCCCTTTTCCTCTTGTATAAATTTGTGTATGCTTTAAGTCCTCGTTCTTCCACTTTAGATTTACATGGTGTTAGTTAAAAATGTTGAAAGAGAAGGTATAGTCGCATTATAGAAGCATCTTATTCATGTGACAGTTTTGACAGAGCTGTTCGACTGTCTGAATATACTGTGGCGTGGTTTTTAATATTAAGTCTGAGTTACAATGTCGCGCTGTCGCGAGTCGCGGACGCTGTCGCTAAGCCAGTCAAAAGTTAAAATGTATGAAAGTACTCAAGCGCAGTTACAGTGTGTCACTAGGGGTGTTGCTGATGCTGACAGCTGAAGTTGAGGCAATTTATTTTTGCAGAACATTGAAATTGTGACTGATAATTGTAAGTTTTAAGTAATGCCACAGTATTTAATAACTAGTTAATTTTATTATTTATGATTTAATGATTTTATTTAATAATGGAACGAAAGTTCAACACATGTTAGAGCGTCATCATTTGAACAGCATAAGCAACAAGCACTGCGTCTGCGTCAGCATCGGCAACATCATTCGCGACCGCTTCTCGCGATAGCGTCACATTGTAACTCAGGCTTTAAAATGCGCCGTAAGAGAAGCGAACTTAAAGGCAGAACTCCTAGGGAATGGTCAGGTGCCGCTACAAGCAGACACCAAGTTAACACGACGAAGTATGCTGAAACAATTCTATTCCTAGTCAAGTCAAGTCAAGTGCTTTTTGCGCCTTTCAATATTCTTCATTGTCTTCCTTCTTTGAATTTATTTTGATGATTTTTCACATCCTTCGAATTGTCCTAAGCGTTGGGGCTTATCTTTGGCCATCAGTTCGATTCGATGTCTTCTTTTTTCTTCATTTTGATCCTTGGTTTGTTTTTGATCACTTCTCGTGTTGTTGTTGGGTCATTTTCATACAGCTGCTACGACACATCAGCTGTAGTAAATAAATTTCTCGCAAGAGTTTGTTATTAAATTTGGAATGGACTAGATTGGATTGGATATGTTTTGGGATCTTTAGGAAACTAAGGACTGGAAAGTTCCTATACTGGCAGGTATTATCACAGACATTCCCGGGTTCTTGAAAGGTTTATTTGGGATTACCCCCTGTAATAATCCCCTTAAGTATCATAGAAACTTTTTCTACCTTCGCGGAAGTAGATGTTTCTAGTATCCGGTTGAGAGAGAGCAAGGGTCATAGGTATTTGAAATTTTCCAGTATTAGAAGATCCGGAGAGTTGTTTATGAGTGGGTTTGAATGGATAGGGATTTTCTCGACTTGTTTTTCGGTTTAACCGATAGGAGTTATATTGGCTGCCTCGTACAACACTTCGTTGCGATAGTATTTTCCGTTGACTCTTCTATGCAGTCCTGTGCAAACTCTAAAAATCTTTCTTTCGAGCTTTCTAAGGCGGTCCATATAAGTGGGGGAAATTTATTCCATTCCTAATTTATGTGTCAGGTTACTTATACAAAAAGTTAATATATGGAAACAGTAATTATCTCCTTTTTCCTAAATTACCAAATTATACTTATGTGCTTGACTTTGTTTTTTGTGATGCAACTTGCTTGACCGATTTTCAGTTTGTCACTTAACATGTACACAATGCAGTCACTGTTGAGGTTTGACGTAATAACTTAAGTGTTACTGCATTTGGATGAACATATGTTTTGCTTAGAATGCATTATTAGTATTATATCAAAGTTACTGTGATTGATTTATTGGATGTGTTGTTTGCGTCAATTGGTTGAAATTATATTTTTGTCAAGTGTGTATGCTTTACCGTAATTACTCTGATTCCTTCATTTCGGCTTTGCTTAGTTATAGGCCGCTATAATTTTACATCGTTATAACGGGTCAAAACGATTAGATGATATTATTGTGTAATTGTTATGCTATGCAATACGATGCCCTTCTGGAATTTTGTTGACACGTTTTCAACAAACTTTCCCAGGACACAAAATTATGTGGAAGCTCCTGGGGAAAATTTAAACTGCAGTAATTAGGATCATATCGAATTGCAAAAAAAAAACAAATATATGTATGTATATATGTAAATGAATAGTGTCTCATGTTAAACCAATAGAAAAGGTTAGGAGATCGGATAACTGTGAAAATTTTTGATCCATAAATGCTCAAAATGTTTGCGAAAAAATTACAAAACGAAAAAGTGGTTCATAACCAATTCGAATACTATTTGTATAAAAACGAACTTTTTATGAAGAATCCAGTCAGATTTTAAAAAGCAGATAACATATGAAACAGTATTAAACCAAGTATTAGTGAACTGCAAAAAAGAGTTACCTAATAAAACAGGGTCATGGAAGGGCTCTTTTGAATACAAAAATAGCATTAGAAACCATCGAAAAATTACATTAATACAAAACTTAAGGCAATATAACATTCGAAATCTTATTGTTCCAAATAAGGTCACATAGAACTATGGTGAATAATGTGCTATAAACTTGGATAGTGACATCGTTTGGTGTTCCACAAAGATCTGTTTTTGGGCCTATTCTATTTATTATATATATAATTGATATCAGTAAAGTATTGTAAAATTCAACATTTTCTCTTTTTAAGATGACTCCATTATATATGAGTGCATATGTGAAATTCTGCGAAATTTAGATAATGTCAGTAAATCTAAATTTATCACATTTAAATATAACTTTGACCTCAATTTAACAAAGAATAATGTAAAAATTAAACAAGTTGATGTAGTTCAGTATTTATACGTTATTGTTGATATAAAACTAAAATTTAAAAGGCACATAGAGTATACAGCAAAGAAAACTTCAAAGCAAATAAAATATTTGAAATAATAAGAAATATGTTAGTCCTATTAAATGCAAATAACGTACTTAATAAATCCCACTTCCAATATTGTTTGACAATTTTGTTTACATATGTTATGATATTTCTTCACTTGTTGTGACATAATAAATCTGACCTGCATTAATAACTTTTCAGAATGTAATTCAAATCAAATGTCACAATATTTCGATATCAGAAGTGGTTTAAAGTGAAATATGGAAAATGATGATTAATTCGATTTTTGTTTAATTACAAAATGAATTAATGAGGTCGTGATGACGATGCGTAGCAATTTGTTTATTTTTGTAGACTAAGAATTATATTTTGATATGTGTAGAATAAACTCGCAGTGTAGCTGAGTTTCAGTAAGTAACTTGAAAATAAACGTAAAGCAAGTAATAGTGAAGTACGTTTTTAAAAAAGTACGTAAAAAATAACAAGTGATATCGATAGTGTCAGTCAGTAATAAAAAGTCGAAAAGATATTATAATATAAAAGTATTTAATAAAAAGTTGAAACAAATGAAATAAAAAACAGACTAATTGCATTGCAGAATATATTGCCGCTGTGATTAAGGAATTAAGCAGAAGTTGTGCAGCACAATTGGTAAAAGTTACAGTGAGACCAATCGTGAGAACGTTGTGATAAGTAGGACAAAGGGAGACATTTTAAAATGGGATATATCTACAATATTGATTCTAAATTCTTTATGTTAGTTGATTTAATATGAATTAAATCAAGTGATATGGCAGTTATTTAAGTAAATTAATTAATTTTGTTAATGTTGGTGACTTACAATCTTACTAGTTCAAAAATGCTACTGATTTTATGCTACTCTTGTATAGAAATCGGTCATCACAAAATAAGAAAAGAAAAGAAAATACTTAATAAATCCACTTACATACTTGCTATATTTTTATATATATACCCTCCTCGATTTCTGTCGAAAATGTTACTTATCATATATTCGACTGAGTAAATAAGAAAATACTTACATAATTAAGCTAATATACATTTAAATAAATTGTATGTTCAGTCATTTTATTCAAATTTATATGAAATTGCAGATGACTGATAAATTTCTAGTGGCCAATTAACATTTTCCGTATTGATTTCTACATAATCATAAATTTCATGACCCTAGGTGTTAAAATGCATATCACATTTGGCTCAGAATGAACGGTTTAATTGTAAAATTAATCTAACATTATAAAATTTAAGTAAATACATACAACAAACTGTAATGAAATTTTATTTTTGATGAAAACATAAAATAATTTCAATATATTTACGTAATATCGATACTGCCATATATATGGAGGTATAATATAGTATGAAGCGAGTGCTAATTATTTTAGTCCCGTAATATGATCTGAATGAACTATGTTAGTATTATATTATAAAATCTGCTAGTCATATAAATTGATATTGCATTGTTCAGATGAGTTCTTTGTATTTTAACCTCATATTAAATTTTCCTCTCATGTAAAATATATTATGTATGTGTGTATGTATGCATGTATGTATATTTTTGTGCATGACCAAATTTAAATATACAAATATTTCGAAATATCGACAACTTTAAAAACAAATATCCCATTTAATTATCATGTAAACGGTACAAAAAGTTCCATTCAGAGGGGTTTATTTGTTGATTTAACTAAAATGAGAAAAATTTTAAAACAACACCACTTCGACCTATTGTGTATGTTTTAACCACTGGTTGTATGCCATCCTATTGTCGTTAATTGGGCTTTTGCACTGTTTGTGAAAATAAATTGGTCCCAGTACAGCGGCAAAAGTGCAATTAAACACTTCCAGGAACGAAATGAACAAAAAATTAATAAATAAAACATGTCGATGATAATTAATATGGATAGCCTTTTAATTAAATGCTCTTGCAATCAGCATGCTTTCAATTTTTCTTGGATTATTTTAAATAACAAATGGAATATTTTCTTTTGGAATTTATGGAAATTAAACCCAAATTAAATGAGAAATCCAAAAATATCCAACTGTTTATTGTTCAAAAGTTTAATAGCCTAGAAGACAGAAGATGAGTTGCACAAATAAACATTTCATCAGCAACAAATAGTACAAATTTGAATTACACTCATATATTGCAAAATTCTTTAAATTATTTTTTAGAGGCAGCAGATATATGTTAATAAGTCAACGAAATTACAAAAAAAAAAACAAAATATTACGGATTAAAGTGTTCATTAGTCCAATATAAGAAATGAAAAATTTTAATTAATTTTTAAAAAATCTTAATGATAAATCTGCTGCACTGCAGATACAGTATATATCGGGCAAAGAGACCAAGTCGTAACAGTTATCAGAAAAATATGAAAAAAAATCTTGGTCATGTACTTTTCAAATTATACGGATTCAAAAATAAATCTTAAAAACTGACACCATGTGAAGATCATTCAAGTCCTGTAACTGCAAATATTAACTTTCCGTCAGTATTTTTTCTGTAATCTAACCACGATAAACCCTTCTGTAAATTACAATTACAAGTTAAAACATAACTGCCACAGTTTCAAATAAAAAGTTACATTTTTGCCCAACATTGCATTCAAAATAATTACATTACCCAACTTTAACCGACTGTACTGTAAAAAAAATGTACTACACTATTTTGGCAAGTAACGTTAAAAGATGGCGCGATTAATAATGATTCCAAAATGGTATCACACTTACTAATTGCTACTTCTTAATTGAGGGAAAAAAAATTTTAAATGAAGTCGGATCTCATACAATTTCGTGGAAAATCCAAATTTGATACGGGAAGACAGATCGCTGTACCGATTTAAAGTAAACATGTGGACGGGAATTTTGAATGGTAATCTTATTGGTCCAATCGAGCTGCCGCGGAACTTAAATGCCCAGGATTATTTGGACTTTCTACAGAACCAATAACCAGATTTATTTTAAGAACAACAAGATGGCTTCCCAGCACATTATGCTGTCACAGTACGAGAATTTCTCAATCGAGAATAACCCTATAGGTGGATTGGGCGGGGCGGTACAATTCCGTGGCCTGCCCGTTCACCCGACTTAATCCCAATAGATTTCTTTTACTGGGGTACGATAAAGGAAAAAGTGTACTCTAAACCTTTTCAAGATTTAGACGAGCTGCACCAAAGAATTGCAGAAGCCGCTGAATACACCAAATCGAGAAGATACGCCAGTCTTATTACGCGATCATTTTTAAAGTAATGTAGAGCTTGCACTGCAGCTGAAGGCTAACATTTCGAACATTTGTTATAAAACCCTGTAAATCTGATTTAATAAAAATCATAACTAAAGAAATCCAACAACTGAATTTTATTTCAAATGCACCTAAAACTAACAAATTACTTTTTTAACCAGTGGTACCTTTTGGTGAAGGTGGCGTCACTATCTATCTCGCTCACACTGAATAAAGTAGCGTGATCATCTGTCTCGCTCACACCAGTCAAAATCGTCTCAATCGAAATTGTATGAAATCCAACTTCATTAAAAAAAAAATGTTCCTCAATTAAGAAGTAGCAATTAGTAAGTGCCAAAATAGTGTAGTACATTTTTTTTTAGAGTACAGTCGGTTAAAGTTGGGTAATGTAATTATTTTGAATGCAATGTTGGGTAAAAATCTAACTTTTTATTTGAAACTCTGGCAGTTATGTTTTAACTTGTAATTGTAATTTACAGAAGGGTTTATCGTGGTTAGATTACAGAAAAAATACTAACGGAAAGTTACTATTTGCAGTCACAGGACTTGAAAGATCATCACAGAGTGTCAGTTTTTAAAATTTATTTTTGAATCCTTATAATTTGAAAAGAACATCTTTTTTTCATATTTTTCTGATAACTGTTACGACTTAGTCTATTGCCCAATTCCGGCTTGACGTTGATTTCTGGGACACACTGTATACTATTACCTAGAGTTTTAAGTTGTTTACATAATTTAAACTTAATCCAATTGCACATTATTTATTTAATTATATTCAATAAACGAAGAGCCACCCGCCTGCGTGTACTACTCTGTGACAAGACAAGAAAAAGTCGGAGTCAAACGCGAGAATCAAAAAGTTTAGAAATGACAGGAGGATGCTGTGGCTGAACAGCATACTTAATAAAAGGTTAGAGAGTTAGTCAAGCGCTGCTGTCACAAAGTGGACTTTAAGGTTAAGGTAGCATAATGTATCGTGTAATAATTATGTCAGCTAAACGTCAATAATTATCTTGATTTGCTCAAAAGGGTCATAACTGGTAACGAATCATGGGTGTATGGTTATGACGTCGAAACCAAAGTCCAGTCGTCCCAATGGAAAACCCCAGGAGAGCGAAGACCGAAAAAAGCACGCCAATTTCGATCAAAAGTCAAGCTTTTGCCCACAATTTTCTTCAATTACCGTGGCGTAGTGCATCAGGAGTTCTTACCACAAGGTCATACGGTCAATAAGGAGTACTACATTGAAGTTATGTGCCTTTTGCGAGAAGCGATACGAAAAATAAAACGTTCGGACTTGAGGAAAAACATTTCATGGCCCTTGCATCACGATAATGCACCTGCTCACTCATCGTTGCTTGTGTGCGTTTTTTTTTTTTTCCGAAAACAATACCACAATTATACCCCAGCTACCATATTCACCGGATTGAGCCCTCTGTGGCTTTTTTCTCTTCCCAAAACTGAAGAGACTCATGAAAGGATGGAGATTGGCAATGATTGAGGAGATAAAAACCGCATCGCTAGAAGAGCTCAAGGCTATACAAAAAAAGTACTTATCAGAACTGCTTCGAGGATTGGAAAAAGCGTTGGCACAAATGTACTATACCTGAGGGGGATTACTTTGAATGGGACAACATTAATATTGATGAGTAAATAAAACGTTTTTGATAAAAATAAAAAGTCACCTTACTTTTTGAACACACCTCGTATTACTCTAATATTGTAAATGCAACATTAACGATGTCAAAATTCACTAATTTCTGCAAGAACGCCATACTTATGTCAAGATCTGATCTAGATACAAATGAAATAGAAATTCTTGTTTATTGGACTTTTTTAAGGCTTTTGACACTATCAATCATAATATAATTCGAAAGACAATTTAACTGAATTTTAGTTTTCTTGTTCGGCCTTTTCATTCGTAATTAGCTTTCTATCGGGTCGAATATAGCAAGTAAAAGTGAATTCAACACACACGCGCCTTTGTCGTATCTCCAAAGCTTTATCCCTGAAACCGCTACTATTTCGTGTTTTCATTAATGAACCGCCGAAAGTTCATGTTGCTAGTGTTCATATATATGTCGAAGAATTGCAAGTATTTATTTGAAGTTATAATGGACTCCAGCACTACTGCATATCTACTGAGCAAATCATGATCTACACTCAGAGAAAATACATAGTATGATTAACTAGATAACATAGTTAATAGTACAATTTGACGAAATTTGCAGTAAATAGTAATATCAACCCAAAAATGAATGAAAATAACAAGGAAAATTGTAAATGCTACTCCGATTTTGCTTTCATGGTAAATTTAATTATGCCATTGTACTATTTACCATGTCAGAAATTGTTCAATCTACTAGCGGTTCATTGTTGTTAACATTTTACTTTTACATGATCAATTTAAACATGGCATATTAAAATTAACTCTGACCGAGTTGAATCAAATTGTTTTATAGTAAAATATGCCGTTAGTCACAGAAATGTAATAATTCGTTCTGATCTGTGCACATATTATTTGCGTTGTAGTTTAGAGTAGTCTTTTCCGTGCAAAGGTATATCGTTTCATTTTTATATATAAAAATCGAGTGGAAAAATATGTGTGAAGAAAGTTTACAAGAAGTTTACACTCTTGAAGAAAGGTAGGGACATATAACCTGATGTGGATTTAGATCAGGAAATATCTGCATTGTTAAGCGAGTGGGATCTGAAAATTTTATCTGCTGTGTTCAAAACTGAGTAATAATTCAATTCACACGGAATATATAAGAATTCTTTTGATTTTTAAAGAATACAGAACAAATATAACGTGTTTTGAATTCATGAGCGATAGCGACATTGATGCCATTATACCCATACAATTCTTCCCAGAAAAGTGTTTGTTTAAGAAAAAGCTGAAGGAATGGCGTGTCTTAATGGTATCATCGCTTTTTATTTAACCATGTAAATTAAAAAAATAAGTGAATGTGATTATAGGGCCATACAGGCACAGTTACGAACAGTGACACATTGAGCTTAAATTCTAGTTTTCAAAGCAATGTAAATAACTGGTTTGCACAAAGAAAAATTACATCCTCTCCATCATCCGTAACTTCATCAAGCTCATTTCTGGTAAGAATACAATAAAAATATTTTGCAATATATAAATATGTATATTTATATATATATATACATATAATTAATAGAATTTAAATACTTTGCTACAAGAAACATATAAAGGAAGAACTCTGAAAGAGGTTTATGATAAACATAACACTTTATCAGACAAGCATCAAACAATTTTAGTGGAGATTATTACGGAAGAGCTACTTTCAAAGGATTGTTCAGTTAGACCTAAGGATTGGAGCGAAATCATAAAGCAAATACAAGAAATTTTTCCTACCGAAGACCCTGTAAGTATAAGCGTCCAAATATACTTACCTACGTTTCCAATAATTTTTCATACGAGATATTAATATAGATTACTTATTACACCCCGAGAGAAAAGGGAAGAGAGCCGAAAGGAAAGCTCTACTGTAAATATTATAACAATAAGAAGAAATTAAATAAAATATTCCCTTGTCAAATTTCCGAGAGCACAAATAATTCTGGTTCCTACAGCTCCACAAGATCTGACGCAGAAATTATTCTTCCAACCGCGGGAGAGATTACTGGTTTGTTTTCATGAAAACAATTTACCAACAGTTATATTTTACAAACTTATATTGAATAATACTAGATTCTGATGTGGAAAATTGTGAAAAATGGTTAAAATATGGTGTGAATGATCCTTGGAGCAAAGTTGAAGAATACTGGAAGAAGACAAATTGCTTAAGAAAACCCTCGACTGCTCTTCTGAAGGAATGGCACCAATATAAATTCTCTAATGGTCACACTTTGGTATAATATATAATTTAATTGATCCAACGATATCAATATAATAATTTAATTTGCAGATTGATATAGACTTCGAAGAGTTATACAAAGGAAAAAGCTATAAACTTCTGGAAAACTGGACGAAGTTTTTACAGAATATTTATCCACATTTGATCCAAAGAATTAAAGACCGGGAAATAAAGTCTTTACTGAATTCCGCTGATTTTTCTAGTGCTCAAGGTAATAAATTAGTTTTAATTGCTGTATAATACATTCTTTAAATGCTTATAAAAACAATTTTTTAACAGATTATCAGGGATATGTTGTAGTTCTGGCATTACATGGATTGTTCCCACCTTCAACCAGGATCCCCCTAAAAGAAAAAACTGATAAAAAAAAACAATTTTGGAAACCCAGCATAAAAGATTCACAGGAGTCCTTTTTGTTGCTCGTGAGCGATGATCGAACTGTGCACAGCATTAAGGAAAAAAAACAGAAAAGGTACTTGGAACTAGGATTAAGTCTTCAACCTTTTATGATTGCAATAGGAGAATCATTCAAAAGGGTGCAGAAAATATTAATTATTTACGATGATATAATGTACACTTCTGACTCGCTTCCTAAAGCCATTGACATTTGTTTTAAAATATTTCAAATATTTCATTTAGAATACCCAAAAGAATCTTATACAGTTTGGTTATTTATTCAAAAATTTTTTTATAAGATCAATACTGACTTTGATCTGAAAATACCAGCTTTAGCGAGTTTTCTTTCTGAAATAAGCAAACATGATTAAGTGTTTTAAGTGTAAAAGTACTTTTCAAAATGCCGACCAGATAGTAACACATCTTCGCTACTTTCATAATGTTGCCGCATATGGATCCTTTACTTGTACGCAAGAAAATTGTCCTCAGTCCTTTTCGAGCATATATGCTTTTAAAAAGCATATACAAACTAAGCACATGTTTTCAGAACAAAACTGTTTTACAAAAACTTCCAACAGCAATAATTTTAAGTTGGATGATCCGAATCCCCACCAAGGCATTGATATTCCATTCGAAGATATTTTAAATTTCGAATCTTTAAAACATAACATGCTCCTTTTTGTCGCTAAATTACATAGCAAGAATAACCTCGACAGGAAACAAGTTCAAGAAATTTTATCAGATGCAACAAAATATCTTACAAAACCTTTAGCTGAGGCTATAAACATTCATTCTCATTCATGTGGAAATGCTAGTTCACTCACTGAAATTTCTCGAATTTTACATGAACCTTTTGAAAACTTTGAAACAGAATATAAACTGCTAAAACATTTGGAATCTCTTAATTTATACTCCCCTCCGAAAACTTATACTATAGATGACACTATTTCTGAAATACATAAAAAAGGTGAAATCTCGATTGAAAGTATCAAAGCAAAGGGTGTGCTGATGCCAATAGAATTCCAGATTACAAGGTATCTAGAACAACCAGGTGTACTTACAGAAATTTTGAATTATTCTGAGAAAATGGAAAATGAAACAAATAGATCACATTTGATTAATAGCAAACTTTGGAAAAAGAGAAGAGAAAATTTCGGAAAAGATATTGTGCTTCCGATTTTTTTATATTACGATGATTTCGAAATAGATAACCCTTTAGGCTCTCATGCTGGAGTGCATTCCATTTCTGCTTTCTATTATACATTCGCAAATCTCCCTAATTATTATTTATCCAAGGTAGAAAACATTTTTTTAGCTTTGTTGTTCCACGCAAAATATAAAAAAATAGGATTAAATTACTGCATTCGCCCACTTGTGGAAGTTTTGATTAAGTTAGAATCAGAAGGATTGGTTATACAAACCGAAAATGGACCTACCCGTTTATATTTTTCTCTTGCTCTTATATTAGGCGATAACTTAGGTCTTAATTATATTATGAACTTTTCTGGTTCATTTTCAGCAAATTACTTTTGTAGGTTTTGTAAGGTTCATAAATCGAAGACTGAAAATGATATACATGAAACAAGAAACTTACTGAGAAATCAAAAAAACTATGAAGCAGACATATTAATAAATGACTTTAGTTCAACTGGCATAAAAGCGTTATCAATATTTAACGATATTAAATACTTTCACGTGACCGAAAATTTCTGTGCAGATATAATGCACGACTTATTCGAAGGCGTGTGCAGATACGATATGGCAAAAATAATATGCTACTATATAGATAACCGACTTTTATCACTTGAGTTAGTAAATAGTAGAAAGCAGAAATTTGACTATGGTGAGCTAGAAATCGGTAATATCTCAGGACCTTTGACAATAGAAAACTTAAGAAGAAATAACTTTCATATGTCTGCGCGGGAAATGATGTGTTTTGTACAATATTTCTCTTTGATGGTGGGAGATTTGATCAACAACTCGGATAAAATATGGGAATTTTATTTAAAATTGCTCGAGATGATAGATTTGCTTCTAATGCGATCCTTTCAAGACAAAGATTTAAAACGTTTGAAAACACTTGTAGCTGCGCATAATAAAATGTACGTAGTACTATTTAGTGACACGTTAAAACCAAAACATCACTTTCTATTGCATTACTGTACTATAATTGAGCAATCTGGTCCCATGAAACAGTTTTGGTGTTTCCGCTACGAGTCAAAACATAGAGAATTAAAATCATATTGTAAGAATATAAACTCTAGGGTAAATGTGTGCCTATCTGTTGCAATTAAAATTCAATTAAAATGTGCATTTATGTTTTTACATTCTACGGATACTGAAGAGGAGACTATTGTCTTGAGCAAAGACAAAAATATTGATATTTTAGAGTCCGCAAAATACTTTCCAAGTATCTTTCCGTATCTAGATAATTGTAATATTATTGCAACTGCAATTTCTTATAGGGGTCAATCTTATAGGGAAGGATTTTTCGTTCCTATATTTGATCCAAGTTTGAAATTATTTAAACTGGTTAAGTTATTTAAAGGACATGAAACTTATTTAGTTCTCCAAGAAATAGAGATTAAAAAATTTGATTCGCATTTTCAGTCATATCTGGTAGGCAATTTGAAAAGTGCAACATATGAATTAATTAACGTTAAGGCCACGAAATTTCCACCCATTAACTTACATAAAAATAATGGAAAAATTTACTTTCGACTTAAGTATTATTAAGTTTGCTTAATTATAACTCATAGCCTTTAAAATCTATGTTCAGAAATCGGACAAATTTTCATTTTTCATTTATGTACCTCTGCATTTTGTATAGTAATAATGGAAACGCCAAAGAATTTTATTTAAGGTTTTTTTATTAGCATTGCCCTAACTTGCATAGTTTTGAATATACACATCGCTTCTTAAAAAATTAGTGAAAAAACGATAAATCCTCCTAGTTAATGTGCATGGAAGGGTTTTCTCTTCTCAGCTTCTCCTTTTAACAAGTTTGAACCTAGTGAATCGAAGCACTCTGTTTTTACCTCAGTTTTAAGAAAAAATAGATTTCAAATAAATGTATTATATTTAAAATATCATAACAATAAAATAAGTCAATTATAAAAGCATTTTTATTTAAATACACATCTATATATATATATATACTTAGTTCATATAGAACTAGTTAATTTGAACATGAACATGTTTACTTTTACCATGCAATGCATAATACTTACATGGTAAAAGGAAACATCTCCATGTTCAATCTAACAATGTCTACAATGTTGCATAGTCAATTTGAATCGGATTATCCAGGGTTGAATTTACCATTATATATTTGAAACAACAATATGGTCATAGCTTATTCGATGACGTTATTGTTGAATGGACCATGGAAACTATGGTGTTATTGAATATGAAATTGTGGTAACATTTACTTTTTTCTGATTGGATGAAAATCAAGGGGTGAAATAGTTAATTTTACACATAAAATGGTTGATTTTTCTCTGAGTGTAGATTCTAGAACGTATGCGTAAACGGTCAAGCTCAAATGGCCTTGATCTGAATGTTGAAAGATCTAACTGCATGAAAACTCACAGCAGAGGTTGGTTTCTTACAGATTTCCCTGATATTGTGTTTGGCTCTATTAGTTTATGCTATAAGCGAAATTTCAGAAATCTGTAGTTGTATTCAACATTCAAATAATTTCTTGGGACTGGAACAACATAAATAATATAATAGGTAAGTATATAAAACCCTTCAAGCACCATGGATTTCCGCATATCTCTTGCCAATGACCACTAAACTGAAAATAGTTTTTTTTTTATAAGGCAGACGGGACAGGAGACCCTATCCCAAGCACGGAGGCCATAACGGCCCATTGCGCTATCCTGCTAGAAGCCCATTCGTTTAAACCTTCCTGTCCTCTTAATGAAGCACATGAAGTCTTGGTGGGAGAGGTTTTTCGGGTCATATACAGATAGAAGGCCAGACTCTAGAGTATCCGGTCTGCTCCGGGCGAAGGCCGCACCCGCAAATTACGTTAGTAAACCTAAGTAACTTAGAAAATAAAAATGCTGATCCAAACAATTATAATTTAGAATGCATAAAGCAAAGCACAAAATTCATGAATAAAATAAATATACGAACATGAATCGTCTAGACAGAGTTCCGTTCTCACAAATGAAAAAAAAAATAATAATGCGATATGCAACTTACCTGAAAAGACACAAAACATCAAAAATTAACGCAACTTACCTGAAAAGAAAAAAAGTAGAAGAAATTAACTAAGAGAACAGTCGAATCGGTATTCTTATTTTAAAATATGTAATTCTTAAAAAGCTAGAAGAAAATATCAGAGTTAAGAGAAAGTCAGTCTTAAGACCGGAATCGAGAAGTAGAGATCCCTCTAAAAAGTGGATGTCGGACAAGTATTTTTATTGCTTTCTATTGTATTTGAATTAGAACCAAAGTTCTAAGTGTATTGTAAATTTAGTTCTTTAATGAATTTGTATTAGAACTAAGGTTCTAAGTGTAATCTAAAATTCAGTATTTAATAAAATTGTGTTCGAACCGAAGTTCTAGTGCGTAATTGTTTACTTTGTTTGTTTTTTTCTTATAAAAGAATAATATATAAATAACTCGCGCTCTCATGTCGACGTAGAGTACTGACATTCTTTTCACGGCATGTTCATAAACATATTATATACAGAGTATGTCCGGAAAATAAGTTTAATAAATCCGTAAAAAACAATTTATTGGAAATAAAAGTGCAAATGCTTAGTATTCTTCAAAATAGTACCCTTTGGCATTAATACACTTTTTCCAGCGACTCTACTAGCTCTAGTAGGCTTCCGGGAATACGTTAAGGGGCACCTCCTTCAGACACCTCGTCGCACGGCATCTACCTTTCCATAACGATGACCCTTTAAGGCTGGGTCTATGTCATAATTGGGACAACGCAGTGCACAGTTAGCAAGATGGGCGGGGTGTTAAGATTTTTGAATAAATCGCAAATTAATTAATAGAATATTTATTCAAACACTTAAGGCAACAAATTAACGTTTTCTAATTTTTAAATTTGTCCCCCAAGTTTTATTGAAAATGATTTAAAAATGAAAATTCAGTGATTTTTTTTTAATTTCTCTGGTTTGCGGAGCGGGGCTGCCACAAATTTGAACTAAATTAAATAAATTTTTAACATAAGCTTTTTGAAGTTAATAAGCAGAAAATAACGTGTTTCGATTTTTAAAATTCTACTTATTTTCGTGAAAATTTGATGCAATAGATTGCTTTCTTACTGGGTAAAATGCAGGTAAAACAAATTATTGCGTCGAATTGTCGTAGATATAAGTAGAACTTTAAAAATTGGAAACCGTTATTTTCTGCTTATTAACTTCAAAAAGCTTATGTTAAAAATTTATTTAATTTAGTTCAAATTTGTGGCAGCCCCGCTCCGCAAACCAGAGAAACTAAAAAAAAATCATTGAATTTTCATTTTTAAATCATTTTCAATAAAAATTGGGGACAAATTTAAAAATTAGAAAACGTTAATTTGTTGCCTTAAGTGTTTGAATAAATATTCTATTAATTAATTTGCGATTTATTCAAAAATCTACGCCCCGCCCATGTTGATAACTGTGCACCGAGTTGTTTTAATTATGACATAGACCCAGCCTTAAGTTTCTCTTCATTCAATGAAACAAAAAGAAGTCCGCTGGTGCCAGATTAGGACTATATGGTGGGTTGGGCAGCGTTGCCATACCGAGCCTGGCCAGGATCTCGCTAGCAATGAAGCCAGTATGAGACGACGCGTTGTCGTGATGTAGTCGCCAATTTCCACTGATCTCCTTGCTGACGCGAAGTATACCCGGTTTCATAACCTTTCAAGGACTTTCAAGTAAAATTTTCTGTTGTGCATTGTGACGCTCTCGGAACCTGATTTCCTTAACTTAACACAAAATTTAATGGTATGTCGCTGTTCAGTCAATCGTGTCATTTTGATCTCCCTACGCGTCACTTGCACACAGATACACACTTTTCCCCTACCAATCGCAACACTGCAGCCTTCTGGATTGGCAGGATATTAAATCATTCACCTTATTTTCCGGACAGACCCTGTACAATTTAAACAAGTAAAATATCTAGAAATGGTCTGAGACAAGTTTTTACGATACCCTTGACGAATTTCAGTATGTAAATTCGTATGGTCCTACTGAGCTAGTTTGATCGTTACAGTGGTTTTTGGCATCTATTACCAGAACGGTTCGTTAGAGAGAAAAAATGATTATAACCAATTTCATAGGATTTTATATTCTGAGGAACTCTTTAATACAATTACATCAACATTTTTTATGACAACACAAAGAAGGAATTGCTCGATTGTGAAACTGTATTTACTATTTTTATAAAAATGCCGTATACAAAATTTCAGCTCTTTATTTCGACGCGTTCACATGCAATGTCTAAATATATCGTAAAATCAAAATTTTATTTGGTAACCCTACGAAGCAGTTAACTGACTTGTCTCATTTTCGCACTCAAATTTAAATTTTTGTTTCAGCTCTCTATTTGAATGCGCTTTCAAGTTATCGTGTAAACGGACAGGCAGCCCGATGCGACGAATAAACAGACGGACATTCAAAAATCAAAATAATTTTTAATAATTTATGGGTGTTCAATCCATTATTTTCCAGAACTATGACATTTCACCTGGGTTATAGAAAGTGCTGGAGGTCCGAAACAGTAAATAATACTATTTATACTATAGTATGGTATATTTTCATTCCGTTTGTAACACATAGAAATAATGATGAAAGAGCAAAATGGATCGCACACCCACGCATAATATTAAAAGTTACTCCATTTTGATTTTTACATGTCAGTTGTCGATCTGTCAGTCTGAATCGTCTTGAACTGGATCTTCAATTGTTCGGTTCGTACACCTAAAGTAATTTATTCACCACACTGACTCAGAGCTGGTTCTGCAAACTTTTTTTCACAGCGGCTCTATTTTCAGTTTGTACATCGATTTTAAACGTTTTTATTCCATAAAAATTTATGACGGTTCGGAACTAAACGCCAAATTGAAATTTTTTGTAATCCAAATGTGGATGTGAGGACATTTTGTCAAAGTGCTATTATTTTAATAAAGTAGTTTATGTTATAATTATAATGGAAGAACATTTTTAAGTACTCCTATTTCAAATTTTTTACAAATTTTGGATATTTATTCTAATTACAGTTTCTTATGTTTATTCGTACGAGAAGCACGTTTTTTTTTTCTTCCGAACTATCAAGTATATTTTCCTTTCATACTATGTACGTTCCACATACGAACGAAAACTCTTTTCGGTCTTACATAATTTCATTCATTTTTACATTTGATTACAAACCCAACTCAATTTTTGTTTGTTCGTCTTTTATGTGTAAGAATGGACGAATTTTCGGTGTGGAACTATTTATTCGTTCGTTTTCGTTTTTCGATGTGCAACAGGCCTTAGAGAGCTGAAATTTTGCCACGGCCTTTTGAAAAAAATATTAGGTTGAAGTTCGAAAATGGAAAAAGTCAGGTAACTCCTTCGTAGGGTGGCCAATTTTTTCAAAAATCCCATAACAGTTACGGTCTCTAGTGGTCATATTAGAGCTGTTCTTCAAAGTTAACCTTGTAACAAAAAGTGAAGGATTGGTCGAAAATTAACCGATAGGAAATTTAACATGCCGCTTCATGTTTAAAGAGTACAAAAGATTTTCGCGTGTGGTGATAATATGCTGTCAATTAGTAAAATACAACCGAAACTAAATCAATCAACTCGGAATTGTGTTTGCATTGGAAATTTTGGAAATGAAAAATGTGGACAAGTCCATTTTCAATGACGATGGAAGGATTTTCCTTAGACTTTTTCTCTTAAGTGCAAAAAAAATTACTTTAGATATTTTAAAAATTTAAGAGAAGGTTTAATTTAAATATTTAGTTGAAAAGTGGGTCTGCGCTTTTTACAAAGTAACAAATGTAAAAAATTGCCCTTAATGCAGGGAGAGAAGTAACTAAGGATTAGGTGTCCGAAGAAGTATTAAGGTAGCCTTAAAAAGGCATCCTACCAGCTGAACTGGTTAAAAACAGCGTACTAAAAGACCACCTCAGAAAATCTTTCTTAACGGTTCACGTTTTTTTTTTTTTTTTTTTGTATAAAAAACAATTAATTAATGCATTCTTCCTACCCAGTTATGCTATTCCTATCAAAATTATTTTATTAATTTTATTTTATTGGTATGCGTTTCTTGTGGTTATAGCCTTAGATTTGGGCTTGCTGTTGTGGTTAAGCTCGCTTATATCCGTATTAGTATTGAGAGGTTTGGCTGTGCCTGGCCGCTAAACCAGAATTAGTTTAACGCAAGGCCATACTCTTGATACGTTTTCGTACATTATATTAAATTACACAAAATTGTTTTTAAAAATTACCAAGAATTTTTGAATGCAATAACTTATTTTCTTTCATTTATAAAAAACTTCAGTATTAATTCTAGTACTAAGGTTCGCGCTAAACTAAATTTTTGACGAATCTCTATTATCGGGGGCAGTTCGCTTAGCAAGTAAAATGTATCATCGGGAACACATAGATGGTAGATACTTTTTTTTTAGTTGGCTCTGACTGAATAACAGTCCAAGCCGATAAATTCAAGCTAAATTGGTTGGAGACTTACGGGTGGTGTCACCTCTAATCAAGAAAAACAAACCAAATTTAGTACATTGACCTTCGTACCTAATACAGTCTCACTAAAATTCAGGTTATTTTTTCCCCAAAAGCGCAGTAAATTTTATATGAAAATTTAGTTTAGCGCGGACCTCAGCAGTAGGCTTGAAGAGTAATCGATTTTATATTTCATGGCTGCAACAAGTGGTGTATGGGGGGGGGGGGGGGGGGGGGGCGGACGTGGAGGAACGTCGTTCCGGCACAGTAGTCATTTTTTTAATTTCAACCTCGCTCCAATACGCCTCGACTGATGTAGGGAAACCCTGAATTCTTTCGCAGAAACCTATTGGAAATTTTTTCCTCAGAAGCGATCAAAGTGAATAAAACTGTGCCCAAACATTTTTGTAAATTTCTAAGCAAAAATTAATGCTTATCTACACGTCTGCGCTGATAAAAATTGTAAGCGACCCAAGTTGACGGTCTCCAATAATGCATAAAATTTCTAAAGAAAAAACTTCCAGTAAACTTCCGAGAAAACATTGTGGGCTTCCCCTTCCCCACATCAGGTCGAGGCATCGTCGGTTTTATATTTCAGAAAAGCGTTACGGGGTTAGTGCGAATGCGCAAGTCTGCGGAAGTTCGAATCCCGTCAATGACTATTTCATTGAGAATTGCGCCAGTAACCAGTTAGTCTGTGCCAGTAACGTTGTTGTTTAGATTATGTTATTGTGTATAACGCCAACGTTGTTTTCGTAGTTTGTGGTTTCTATTTCCATTGTAAATTATAAGGTAGTTTAATTATTTTTTAATATTAAATATAATGCATATTAATTTTAATTATTGCAGTAATATTTCGAAAATTCTATAATAAAAATTAATTTTTTATATTAAAAATTTAAAATGAGCGAAAAACGTAAACAACCCACTTTGGACAGTTTCTTTGGAAAAAAAAACTTAAAACGCAACAAGAAGAAAATGTGCAAGTGCTGGAAACTAAGGAAAAACAAATGGATATCCCATCAACATCAACAGAAAATGTTCAAAAAGAAGCAGAATCTCCATTAATAAATTGGCCGAGTATTTGGACTGCAGATATGTGGTTAGAGAAGAAAAAAATTATGCTTGGCTAAAATGCGATTCCGGAAAACTAGGATGTCTGAGTTGTTCGGCTATTCAAAATTTATAACCTTTAAAGACGCAGGGAGTAAGCATCTCAAAAGAATGGAGAGGCACTCAGGTATCAGCTTATGGAAAGGATAAAGCCGCACAACTAACTTCTTTGCGAAAAAAAATTTTCAAACATTGTAAAAGTTTTTGACATACAACAGCTGAGAGAATATTAAAAGAAGCAGACAAGCCAAAGCTTGAAATTATTGTAGATAAGTTGAAAGATTCTGAAATTTATAGCACCAGTAAGGTTTTTAGAACTGCTTATTATATTGCTAAACATGATCGTCCATATTCTGATCATTTTGATTTACTAAAACTTCAAGAAATGAATGGATCTACTATAGCTCACGGATTAAGATCTAGATTCAGTGCTACAGAAATTATTGATCATATAAGAATTCAAATGAAATCCAAAATTTGTCAACAAATAGTAAAAGTTCAAGGAAACTTATCTATTATCATAGAAGAATCTACCAAAGTAAAAAGTCTGGTCTTATTATTTATTTAAAATGCGCAACCGATAAAATGAAAGATTCTCATTTCTTGTTTCTTGATTTAATTGAATGCAGGATCAAACAGCGAGGTTCTCTTAAAATGTTTGGAAAAAAATGGTTTTGATGACTATTATTTAAAACACCATTTAATTTCATTTACAAGCGATGGGGCCAGTGTTATGTTAGGAAGAAAATTTGGTGTAGGAACAAGACTAACACAGAAATATCCGAATCTAATTACATGGCATTGTCTAAACCATAGGCTCGAATTGTCGGTAGGAGATGATATTTCTGAAGTTAAGGGGGTTAATCATTTTCAAATATTTATGGACAAGTTATACTCCTTATATAGTCGATCTCCGAAAAATCAAAGAGAAATTGAAACATGTGCAACTACTCTCGGTGTAGAAATTAAACGTATTGGACGTATATTCAACGTCAGATGGGTGGCCAGCTCCTTTAGGACTGTATCATCAGTTTGGCAGAATTGGTCATCTTTATGTCATCATTTCGAAAATGCGAGTAAAGACAACAACCGCACTAAAACGGAACAATCCACGTTCAATGGATTATATAAAATAATATCATCGAAACAATTTATTCAAGATTTGGCCTTAATGTATAATGTTCTACATATTCGAGCTATCTATTCTATCAGAAGCATTGCAAAAAAGAAAAACTTCAATAGTATATGCAGACAAATTGATTTGCCGCACAATCGCTTATTTAGAATATTTAAAAGATCCTCAGAAAGGAAAGAAGTCGTTGGAAGCAATTTCTGCTTGTAAAATAATCCAATTATCTTTAATTTCGTTGATGGATAATAAAATGGCAAAATTGATTCACAGAAATCAATTCTTAATTAGTATTATTAATAGTATGAGGAATATGCTAAACATAAACACTACATCAGCAAATTGTTCAGGTTCAAAGACTTCCGACAGCTTCGACATTGTTAAAGAATTGCGAATTCTTGAACCAACCGAATGGCCATCTGAAATTAATATGGAATTTGGAGAAAAAGAAGTGAAATCTCTCTGCCAACGCTTTAATTTAGCTTTGGGGAAAATTTTAAATGCCTTTAGAGATTACTTGGCTTGCGGTTCTTCAGAATGCGAGCGTGGTTTCAGCAGCATAAATTTAATTGTAACGGAAAGAAGATCACGCATTTTAATTGATCATGTTGCAAATTTTGGAATCCAATTTTATACGTAAAAACCTGGTTGCGTACTCATCGATCCGCTACTGACCAGCAAACTAAAAGAGCAGGGGCAAATGATGAAATTGTGTGTGATCCTATTTGGGAGTTTTTGTAGTGCACTACATAAAAATAATAATATCTTTAAGATTCTTATTTTTATCTCTTTTCGATTTTTTTATTTTTGTGTTTGTTAATATTTTGTATAAACAAATAAAAAACTTACAAGGAAAACAATAGTTTGCTTAACATAAGATGATCTCTGAAAAACTTTCAGCAAGCTGCTGGAAAGTCACGGACTTGTTTTGTTTTTTTTTGTTTTTTTTTTTTTTTGCTCTCACCATGCGTTCGTTCCGTTACTTATTTTACCAATACACCACTGGCTGCAACAGCATTAGTCCCACATCGGAAGGATTATGGCTATGACCCGATGCAGTACATTTTGATAGCGTTAATATTTTGGACTGATCTTAGGGCGCTCACGAGTTCTTATGCTTATTACTATGGTATCAATCGCTTAATTCACCCCGCGCTGTGCTTACACTTAATTTAGTTTTAAAATTTTACCTGGTAGACATCTATTGTGCTTGGTAAGGTTACCGGAGTACACGCCACAAGTGTTCTTTGAGGTACAGAATTGTGGCTGCTATTTGTTGCTCTGCCCTCGACTGCCTACAAGAATTATGGAGGCAAATTTGTACTAGTTGTTCCGCGTGGTTTCCAGCTAGTTGTTAATTGAACAGGTGCGATGCCGGAGCTAATCTCCAATTTTTCGCTCTTCTGACCGAACCTTCCGTCCACAGCGGTTAAAATCGATTCGCCTCCTTGTGGAAACTTGCTTAGTAGAGTCGACTCATAAACTTTTTTGGGTTGTGAAATATAAAGAAATTTCAGTTTTAGGTTTTATTAAGAAAAGTTGGTATTATCTATTTCACCAATCGTACAGCAGGAAAATAAAAAAAGAGCTTTAAAATGGCGGCACACTTTTTTATCCCTAGCTAGATGATGGAATCATAGGATATACTCGTATTAAATTTATCATTCCATTTGCAGCACAACGAAATAATGATGGTAGAGCAAAATGGATTGAACATCGAAGCACAATATTATAAGTAATTATGATTCTTGCATGTCCGTCTGTCCGTCTGTTCGCCAGTCCGTCTGCCAACAAATCGGGACAAATCGGGTAACTCTTTTGGGGAATTGCCATACAAAAATTTCTGTTTTACTATATGTATGTATATTTGGTTGGACATTACCTGAGAACTCGTCAATGAAGAGAGCTGAAATTTTGAACACGCTATTTTAGAAATAGTAAATGTAATTTCACAGATCAGCTAAATCGAGCAACACCTTGGTGTTGTTTTTAAAAAATTGGGGACTTTTACGTATACTGTAAAAACGATCAGTCCTAGACGTTTTCATTTTACTGAAAATTTCTTCCGAACATGAAATCCGATGAAATTGGTTATATTCATTTTTACTGTACGACGAACCGTTGTAGAAATTTATGCAAAGAGCCACATGCGGGCATTCATCTACTAGGGTATCATCAGAATTGAACCAATTTTAGCTTTTTTAGTTTTGGTGGTACCTAGGTTTTCAAAATTCGAACTTTACATTTAGGTCTAAAATTTTCAGAGAATAATTTTTAAATTAATTTCGCAATTATTAAAATGAATGAATTATAACCTATTTCATAAATTAATTTTTCAGCTATTTAACAATTTAATTAAATTTCATTTTGATGAGGTTATATGCAAGTTCTTATTTTATATATGTTGATGTTTTGTTTACGTTGTTTTAGTGTGGTGATGTAAAGATGTGATTCATAACCAGTGCTTCTATCTTACATTTCTCTTGATTTTGGTTGGGAACAAGACAGCGGACTTTAATGGATACCCTAATAGGTTAATAAAGAAGGATAGTTGAGCTTGAGCAACTGTAGTTTACTAGTGAAATAGATATGTTAGGAATTGGTGGTGGGTGTCTTGCTTCCTGGGTCCTCCGTATTCATCTGGTACTCTTAGCTCTACAATATCGATGATATATTCCCCTGTACTAACCTTCTCAACAGATGTATCATGGATAAGTCATTCTTAGTAAACCAAAATTTTCTTATTTCTAATAACTTACAATGAGTGCATGCGAAAGTTTGTATCACAACTTAACGACGAAGATATGACTTTGCAATAAGGTGACCTTTCGGTAAGCATACTATCTCAATAAGACAAACGTACCGTAACAATTTATTTAACGTATCATTTAAGTTTTATACTTTTCACAATTTTACACTATTTACTCAGTTTTAGTTAATTTAGTCGATTACTCAATTTTAGTTGAAGGGCCACACGGTCTTTTTATTCATAGTCCCAAGACTCTATAAGTGGTAAGGATATATAAAATATATTCTAAAAATTTAAAAGAACAAATTGAATTAGTATGTTGTAGTATAGAGCATATTGAAAGTTGCCACAAAAAAATTAATTTAAAACATTAAATTTAGTCAATCCCTACAAAATAATATACAATTTGAATTGTATTAAAAAGTGGTAACAAAGCATGGTTTTGAAAATATAAGTAAAAATTCATCAGTGGATATCATGGAATTGTCCAACCTTAATCAAGAAATTGTTCAAGCCTTATTTTAATGATTTTCATGGATCTAAGTCATGGCAAGTTGGTTATTTTTTGCAATTTTGAAAATGTTCACACTTGTGAAGAACTTTTTAAATTCAATTAGCACTCTGCAGTGCAGTGCAGAGTACTTTCTGAATCAAAGGAACACAGCTATAAGGTGTGATTTTATTATATGTAAAACCCTTTAAAGAAACTATTTACAGTTTACGTATATATGTACATGTAGAGGAGATTCGGGTAATAGGAATACTATTTACGTTTGAGGCAATACCTGTAACAGTTAAAAACTTCAAAGATATGCAAATTGTTTATGATTTAAAAAAATTATAAAATTTTAGGAAAAAAATTAAAAATATAAAAAATATGATCTGAAGGGTAATATAAGATAGTCGGGTAATATAGAATAGGGGGCTAAAAATTATAACAATAAACAAATTTTAAATTAAATATTTTATCGGGTTATATGAAATACTAAAATTTTATATGTCGTATTATGAGATATTAGTATTCTATATAACGCGACCCCGCTATTTTGTAAAAAAATTACACAATTTTCTATTCTAACTATTTGGGTGCTGATATTATCTAGTTAAAGTTTGAAAAAATTGTAGCTAATACAAAAAAAACACTTTCCTCCTGAAAGGGGAATTTCCACTTTTCATACAACTTTAGGCCCGACACCTCCAAACATGCATTATGATACTCTAAACATGTTTTATTAACAATATTTATTTATTTTATCTTTGGCGATCGAATGTAGCTAGAACGACTTCTTTGTATGAAAAAATGGACTTTTCTACTTTCCGAGATTGTGCCGAATTGGTCCGTTGTGTAAAACGACTTCCTATGAGAAGAATTTTCACAACAAAGGACTAATGGCAATGGAAGAAAGAACTAAAAAAACATATTCGAAATATACTGGGGTGTACGTGACCCAAGTGCATGTGAATGAGTTTTCTGGCGTTAAAGTCGTCCCGAGCAAGTTTTCTGAATCAGGAAAAATATACACCTTCCGATAGTACCAGGCGAGACCTTTAATTTGGTATGCTACATGCGGTATTGTAACCACTTCCCCGCTAGGGGTTTCTACCCGGTTCTCCTAAAATAATGCAGTGAAAATTTTTCTTCTATGAACTTTAGCTAGCAAATAATGAAACCCGTTTTCCGATCGGACATAACCCTTCCTTGTTAGAGCCGATCTAAGGGGTGAAAAACCTAGTACCTTAGTTCAAATAAAAAAAGAAGATACTAAAAAGTGAGTATTGGGATCTCCATATATAGCTATTTAAGCCTCCAAGTATAGGAGTGTCGGTACTCAAACTTCTTCCCAGAACCTAAGGAATTCGGTTCTGTACTAGATTTTCCAAAATTTACTAGATGAAATCCTCACCCCCCTCCCCCACCTTTCCACTGCTAAATTTAAATAAATATTACTAATAAAAAATGTTCAGAATATCATAGTGCATCGTTTAAAACATTCTCATGTCTGGAGGTGTCGGACCGCCTAAAATGGGCATTCCCGTTTCCAAACACGAAATATAAATATATTTATGAGCAGATGAACGGCGCGTATTTACGGACACTTTAAGAATTTCTGAAGTAGTTTAAGATACTTCAGGTTGAGGACAGCATTTTACCGAAGAGGAACCATATTATTCCATATTTCTAGACGAATGTATAATACCCAAATTTCTTTTATATATAAAAGTTATGTTCTTTGAATTCTGTATTGAAGTGAACTTATATTGAGCCTTTCTGTTATATTTTTATACTTTTTATACTGCAATATAATTATTTATTAAAATGATACATTTTGATTTATTTTAATAAATATTTATCATATAAATTATACATTTAAAAAAGAGTGGCAAGTGGCAGCACTGAGTTTTATACCATGCCTATTACCTACACGAACCCGACAGATTGCATTATGTGAATTCCAATTTTTAGAATAAAGTTCTTACTATACATATGTGACGATTGCAACAGGTGGGAAATGTACAATTCAGTTAAAAAGTCTATTATTTACCATCCTGGTATAATTTTGTGGGGAGAATTCTGAATGTTTACTTAGAAAAATTTATTTTGTATATCGGCTGTGTTGTTTATATTTTTGCAGACTGTAATTTTGAATAGTAAAATTTTAGGGTTCTGTACCATTCCCAAATTTGTTTAATCATACTATTATTTCCCAAATTTTAATTAAAATTTAAAAAAAAAAAACTTCTATTTTATTCTTTGGTACGATATTATATTTATCAATTACCTACAAAAATAGGAAAAAAAGTAAACTTTTATACGAGACTATCCTACATAAGCAATGTTGGCTTGATGCTCATGAGAATATATACAAATATTTCTCACTACTAGCATAGCCTAAAATCGAACCCAGGCTGACTTAGAAAATGGTAGGCATTTTTAAAGTTACACATAAATATTGTAACTAATTTGGTTACACCTACTACACATTATCTGATTGTTATACATACTCGCTTAATTTATTTATCAAAACCCTCAAATTGTTAGCTAGTAGTATAAAACAAAATACAAAATATGAAATAATATTTCTTGTAGATAAAACTATAAATAACAAAACGTTATCAAAAATATGATATACGCAAGGACCTTTTTTTTTTCATTACGTACATTTTCACTTCAATTTCATTATTTTTTAAAATTGTCAGTAAAATGCCTCCGGTAACAAAATTTATAACCACTTCCCCATAGCCTTACCCTTACTGATACCCTTACATGAAATAAAGAAAATGTACATATGCTCGAAGGACTTCATTTATTTATTTTACGCTTCTCTGAGCTATGAACGTATAGATAGCTATACAATTGTGTTGAGCTTAGTTGATAAATAACTGAAGAGATAAATGATAAAAGTCCAAACTAGAATATAATAAAAAGCGATGTCTACAAAGGTGAGATACCCAGAAGATATCTTTATCCTAGGGTTTAGGTAAATTGATTGAAGCCGTAATTGAACTTGATCCAGGTAGGTACAACGGGTCAATCATAGAAAAACTCCTTCACATTTCTATGACAACACTATCTAGAAAATAGAGAATTTACCAGCATAAGATGGAATTTTGCTTCGGATGCAAATGAAGAATTGTATAATATTGTCTCTTGAAGGAGATCTATTATTGTCATGATTTAATAGATGTGAATATAAAATAATGAAAGTAAAAGGACTCCATAAGTTATAAAAGCAACAAAATATCTCACTATTATTCGCGTTTATTGTTTTAGTTAAATTTTATTGTGCTAAAAATTCTTTCTCTTTTACACTAATTTCATTTGAATAGATCAAAGGTGCCATCTGTGCAGTACTACAAGCCACAATTTTGTAGGACAAACGTATCCGGCTAACGAGGGAGCTTCAGTTCAATTAGCAGATAATTCCTTTGCTGAAATAGGACAAAAACGGATTACTTGAGTTCATTTCGTTTGTTGCCCTTTTCATGCTATGACGCAAAGCAATAAATTCTCTTGTTAATTTGTCACTTTTTGCTATATCTTTAGTGGTTGCTACCGCAAAATATTTACAGTCCTTAGTGTGTGCTGTACTGTATACAAGGGGAGAACCATTAATTCTATTTTCCCGCCAGATGAGCAATTACTTCGTGCTGGGCTGCTTTTAGCTCATGATACCAACAAATAAATATCCCATAATAAAAACAAGCAATCTTCTTCATTTTCACATATCTCCGAAAAAAAAAAATTTAACCGTACCTACGCAATAAAGGTGCTATATTTAAGTTTATTCACTTGTACCTTTCCGTTATCTTGTTTGTCACATTTATTTGCCAAACTTATTTTTCGTGCAATACAGAAGGGGATTCTTTTCGTTATACATATTTATAACAGATTCCACCAGGTAGATTCGCCAACATATGTTTGTAATTATTCGATGACTATAACGGCGTTAATTAAGAAATACTATGTATGATAATGCACAATATAATTACCTAATTACTTATTACACAAGACTTATTCTCGATTTTCGAGCTCAGTATGATCATAAATGGAGACATAAACAATAATTCAGAAAACATTATAAATGAAGGTCCCTTTTTTAATTCAGAGTGATCTTAAATCCAAGTTTTCTCTATAATTACCCTATTAAAATGAAATCATTATAAAACCCCTTGTCTAATACCCTAGACACACTGTCTCCATAATGACTTAATTTGAAATTCGATCATTTCAAGGAAATGAAGTGATGACAGATTTTGACCGAAAATTATTTCATTTGGAATGTCATTGACAGTTCCTTCCATGTGAACAAAAATTTTGGCCAAGTTCAATTAAATGCTATCAAGAAAATTTTCGAGTATTTGCTGTAGTTACAAAGCATTTAGCAGAAGACAATTTATTTTGTTGAAAGAGCCCAAAAAGAGAAGAAAATCTGCGAAGAAATTTCATTCATGATCAGCTGATGGCTGATACTGCTAAGGCTAACTTTATTGGAAAAATTTTCCCATTTCCATTAAACTCAGCTCATTTTAATGAAGGTAGGTGTCATTTTTACTGTAATTTCACTAAATGGCGTAAAAATTGCTGCATTTGAAAATTAAGCGAAATGTTGCAAATGGGTACATGATGGACTTCATTTATGTGACAAATAGTATATTTGACTCCATTTATTTAAAAATTACGTCATTATAAACACAGTCTGTCTAGGGTATAAGATAGGTTCTCCAATAAGTTTTACCATTTTCTTAATTTTGGTAAATCTTCGGTAGGGAAATATAATGATCCTGAGTTACTTTGTGAATTCGTTCGTAGGCTAACGGTCGATGGTATATCAAACTAGAAATCTTATTAAAAAATATGTCTGCTCAATAAGATCGAGTGTACAACTGGGGTAGCTTATTTATTGCTGTCAAGTAAAGATGGTCAAAATGGGATAAAAAAGAAATGGTGTCGTAACTCGCAATTACATCCAGAAAAATGAAAATTGTGGATGGAAGGATGACTTTAGAAGAATAGATTCCATTGAACCTATGGAAAAAAATTTACCCAATAGTGAAGCAGACTAAAACTCTTTTTAGCAGCAAACCCTACAACCTAACTCAACCTAACTTATGTATGACACAGTCGCACTTCGGTTTTTACTGAAAAATCTTGCCCAAAAAATGAAAAAATGATGAGCAAATGAATATCGTCAGAAAAAAAGATAACATTTAAAAGACGTTGTGAATCCTTGAAATGTTTTATTCGGCACCGTGAAATAACGCCATATGCAATAAAACCGTATATTTCTAGTATGATGGTGTTATTTTCTATTCAAAAGTGAATTAAATTCTTATTTTCAAATTGATTGGTTGTGGCAGATCATTATGGTTTTATTTCACATTTGCACAACACTTTCTCATATTTATATATTATGTATATTTCTTAGAGCTCTACCCTAAAAGAATACCAAAATATTTGCAAATATCTAAATGTTGCCATCTTTACGCATCGATTGCTAGGGCCTTACTATGATTTCTCTACCATGAACAAATAGTTTAAATTTAATTTTTGAAAATGTTTTACACTTTACTCCGTATAAAACTTTCCGACATCCTTTGGGGTTCTCTTAGTGTAAACAGGAAATCTGCAAAAAATTCTGTGCTTATGTAATGGAACTATGAAGAGTGATTCGCTTGGGACGTAAAGACCCGACTGTCAGCATGAGCTGACAGATCACTCGACGGGCAGCGTTGACTACAGGGCGGCACGCTAGTTCGCCTCAGCTATTGGCGGAGAGTGTGGGGAGGTTCAAAAATTCAAAATTTCGTGCCTATCAACACAAAAGCCGGCACCCACTCGGTCCTGAAGGGACCCTTACGTCACTTACCTGTACTTTGTGGAAGGCGCAGATGTTTTGCCTTCTTTGCCGGCCCCATCCTCCCATCTGACTCTGAAGGGCATAATTCTTCAGAGTCCCTAGTTGCCTGGAGAGAGAGAGAGAGAGAGACTACGCGAGCCTAGACGACCTTCATCCTACGCGAGGGGGCTCCGGGACAGTGAAGGAATAATCAAAACTTTCAAAATTTCATATTTACGTTCTAATTCTGATGAAAATAAAAATTTCTTCAAAAGATACTTTTCTTTGGTGTATGTAATTAGGAATGACACCTCTACGTAACAAAAGCGTTTTTAAATTAATTATTATTATTATTATATTATTTTACACTTAATCTCTAAATAATTTCCTTTGAAAACTTTATTTTGCAATAATTTAGTGACTGAGGATTGTTACTTCTCTCATACTTTTCTCATCTTCGAGTTCAAAACTATACACTTAGATCTAACTAGAAAGATTGCTTTGGATCTAAGTTTCCTTTCGGTACTTTCGGTAATATGTAGTATTCAACAAATTAACTATAGCTAGTTATATATAAAGCATTAAATCAAAAAAATTCAAAAGGTCAAGATTCCAATATACATGTGTAGGTAAGTATATCATGAAATTAGACATATATGTATATGCAAGTATAGATTTAAATTGAAACTATGTAAATATATGAAAAAAAAATATTAATGACGAAAAAGTTCTACAGTGCAAGTCGCGGAGTATATACCTGTGTCAAAGGAAAAGTGCAATATATCAATAATACTCACAGTTAAAATTCCATGGCGTGATGAAGCGCTTCAGCATCCGCCATCTAGTTAAAACTTAAATTAGAATTTAATGCTTCGACTTGCTGTCTGTAGGCTCTATCACAAACTAATTCGATGAGTTGAAATAATATTGCCCAGTGGCACTTGTATCTACACTTATATCTTGAACGAAATTAAATAAGAAAGTGCGGAACGTAATTATAATAAAAATTAAAATTTATAACAATTTACAAATTCATTTTATAGTTGACGACTGTGCAAAGCATCGCAACCTTTTAGTAAACTCACAGTAAGTTCTGGTAGTAGTTCGACTGTATCGTCAGTACCATCGATCAGAAGAGCTGATTCCAATTCATGATTGAATATCTAGGCGACCAATAAAAGTAGAAACCATTTATATGTGCGCTTTTCAATCCTTTGAAAACTTCACTGAAGTTCAAATTGTAGTTTTGTAAAGCCGTCCGTTTTTAGGGTTCTATCATGTGAATTGTATTGTCGGATCCGTTTACTTGGCGAAGAAATACAGTTGCTTCTACGTATTTATGGTGAAAACTTTCCGTTCTAAACGAGTCTACGCTTGATTTGTATTGTACAGCTGGACATATGTGGATACCACCGAATACTTTGAGTACCGATCACGAACTGATGAAATGTATCTTGGTGTGCCCAGTCCGAGAAATATTGATTTCCAAGCCCTTGGTCGCCTGCATCAAAACTTCCTTGCTCAACAGCGAATTTTGTAAAATTTGTGTAAGTCTCAAAATTGGACGGAAGACAGAAACGCCAGAATTAAAACAATCCGGCCAATTTATCTCTGGAGCAGCAAAAAGTTCTTCCCTTTCAAAGAGCTCAGCAAAATTTTCTTTCTCTTTGTCCAGCACCCTTTGGAAATTCTTTTTGGGCCAGATGTTGTTGAGGATTTTTGATGATCAGTTTTCTGATTTCATTCGTGGACGCGACTTTTACTCGAGAAGTAAGACAGATTGCTTCTTCTTCTTCTTTGTCATTCCCAGGCTGTCATCTGTAGATTGAGGAAATGTATTTCTTTCGGTCGGGGTGCGTTCATTTTTTTATGCTTGACGCAGCCGGCCTACACGCTTCAGTAATTCTTGTAGCATATTGCTATATGGAATACGCTACGACCATAACACTTATTTATTGCCCATTTGAAGGATAATACTAAGAGCTAATGTATTTTTCTTGTCAAATCCATTAAGGTCTGAAGGATCACGGAATTCATTATTTTCGCCAATGATAGAAAAAATTTAATTTTTTCACTATTTAAGAGAAGTCTTAGGGCCTGTCCGAATCCAAGTCTTTTCGTCTTGCTATTACATCTAGTGACGCAACATCGAAACAAGCTCTATCCGAATCCATCTCTATGCCACTATGCTACTTTATATAACAGTTTAGACATCTAGCATTTAGCTAACTATAATCGAGTCAAGTGTCGAGTTGACTAATTTAAATAGACAACATATTTTGAGGTTATGTTAATTCGCTTCGTCGTGAACTTAATGGAAAAATGGCTAAAGCTGAAAAAACGAAGTATAAATATTGCGCAAGCTTTTTACTATTTTAATTTCTTTAAAAACAAAATTATTAATGAATATGAACATTCATAAAACAGTCATAATATGTGGGTTATAAAGGTTATAATTTATTTTTTGAATTTGACTACATTTATGATCGTCAAGAAATATATGACTACCTTGTAAATAAGTATAAACCTGACTAATTTAGCGACAGGTATAGGTACAAACCATGATATAAAGATAACAAGGTATGGCCGATTCGAGAGGAACTGTTCGCGTTACTACGTCATGTGGACACAAATGTCATTTTGAATGACAAACGTAATTTTCAAATTGTCAACTTTCCAAGCAAAGAAGACAAACACTTGTATCAATAGAAATATTATGAACAGCGTTTAAAACTGAAGGAATATGAAAGGGAGTTTATAGAGGATATATATAGATAATTTTCAGGAAATTTCCTTTCGGTTTGGATTTATTGGAACTGAACTTACTACTTTCAGTGTAGCAACAGGCAGCAAAATAACTATGTCTCATGTAGTTGAAACGAAAATTCGAGAAAAAGGCGTCAGAGAATATTTTTTATTCATATAAAATTGGAAACTCATCTATAAATAAAATACAATTATTATATTTAACATAATAGGTATTAAAACGCTTGATATACGATAGCATTTTCATTTTCTTTTCCAATACTTCCAATATATTTCCTTTCCATTTTTATCAATGAAGTGAACATTTATGCCATTTGGCAGCATAAAATAATTTTGTGGTATCATTAAACATGGCAACCATTCCTTCGCCACACAATTGTTATCCAAAGCCGTACTTGCCACTATAAACAACCCATTTGGATATCTAGAAAACAGGCTGCGCTGCAGGATCGGTTTCCTTTCTCATCTCGTAGATTGCCGGCAAGTTGAACAGGATTAGTGTTTATAGTTTGATAATTGGTCATATAAATTAATTACATCTTACCTGTACCCGCAATTATTCCAAGGCATCTGTATTGAAGCTGCAATGGCATCATGCAAGTTATTCTCTAAAAATGTTGAGTCCAGTTTTGTATCGATAACTGCCATTACATTTATTTCAATTAAAGTTGTTCTCCTGCTGCCCTTGCTCTCAAGATTCTCCAACAGATCAGGACATTGTACCATTGTAAACTCAAAAATTAAGAAGATGTCCGATTGCGTTTGTTGACCACTTTTTGGGATTAGAATGCGACATTATAATTGTTATATCAACTTGACACAACGACAGATTTCAATTAATGGCAATAGTCGCCACATGACGCAAGCTTGCAATTGACAGAAAAGACGGCCATACCTTTTTAATATTTGTATCATGGGTACAAACGTCATGAAAAGAGTACAAGTTTTTAACAAACGTCAAATATCGAGCTAGGCACACGAATTCAGATGGGTTAGCTTTGTCTTCGTCTAACTATTATAATAGCTGAGCTTGTGGTCATATGTTACCAGCTGTAATAACAAGACGAAGATGAAGTCTTGGATTATGACAGGCCCTTAATTATTGTTCAAAATAGGATATATACCATTTTGATGTATGATATGAGTCACAGCTCTACTCCGAACCACCATTAGAAATGACCTACCA